>KZ538697.1:0-20803 GCA_000934665.2 Catajapyx aquilonaris
CCCCCCCGTCCCAAAAACCCGGGGCCAAACCGTAAAGATATGGAGATTTGGTCTGGAGGGGTGTTTCCATGTCTAGCTCGCCTTCCTCATAAAGGGCCGGGCAAAATGCGCTTGCTCAGAAATCGTTTCCGGTGTGCAGGCCTTTATGGCCATGATCGTAATTTCCGGGCCTTTACCTGCAACCCCAGAGATGCGAGTGGGTCTGGGAGGTGGAGGAGGGGGTTGGGTGGTTTGGGTTTTGGAAACAGCGGGGCCCTGTAACCCAACACTTGCGGCCTCATCTTAGCAAAATACGGTGGGAAATTCGGGGAGATGTCACGCCTCATAGCTACAACCACATTACACGTGCGCCCACCCACTTACTGATCTATGAGCCAAGTAGGATCTTCAATCACTCATCATAATGAGCTGATTTTTTTGGAGGATTCGTTACTCTTTTGCACGTGTGGGCTTGTGACGAGCGTACTCATTATTGTTTCCGCTGATAGTGGGGCCAGGGTAAATATTTTGTAGGTGTTCAATATGCACATGGAGTGAAATGTAGGTCGGTTTCATTAGTGTCATGCCCATGCAGGAAAGAAAAGGATGTGATGGAAACGTCGAGCGACTTTTAATAAAATACTTATATGGTTACAATTGCATGCTGCAGGTCTTTCTGGGGAACCAGTAAAGTTATAAATACGGGCTTATTATGAAAATTTAATGAACAGCTGACTTATTTAAAAGAACCTGGAGAGCGAATTGTAACGTGTATTTCAAGAGAAGTGTAACAATAGATTTAGCAGGAATAGCATATGCGTGGTTCACACACATTTAAACTGACTCCTTGTCAAAAATATAGTAGTTTCTTCCGGTGTTATCCAGGATGCTATTTCTTTTGCCATGTTTGGCATACACATACGCTACATTGTGTTTGTAGTTGCCCTATTGAGCCATTTGAATACCTGTGGAGGTGGCATGCATTCTTCTGCGGATCACGACGATGATCATATCTTATTCAGTGAAGTCTTTTGAAGGATTTCACCAATCCTATCCTTATTCATACATTGGCTGTGGTGGTGGTAGTGAGGAAGGTCGGGGAAGTATTCGCCGTGATCGACTTTACGCAATCCACTGTCTGCCAAGTGCAGGGTGGTCCGTAACAGTGCGGACAACCTTTCCTTATAGGGAATGAACGCTGGCATTTTGGTCTCTAACATCTCAATTATCAAGATAATCGGCTATTGATCATGTACGCATATCTTAGAAGGTTTCTGACCATGGGACACATCTGAAACATTTTCTGCTGGTGGTCTGTGCAGGTACCTACCCGCATTGTGAATGAAAGCTGCATGGGAACATCACACTGCCTGGAGGTGTGGCACACATGCTTATCCGACAATTACCATCTTCTCTTTTGGTTCCGCAATGACCATGGAAGTATGCCCCTCTGTCCGTGTATGTGCCTATGTGGTATGCCCTGTTCAGCTGACACACCCCCAGGAATGAGGTAATATGAGGCCATAATCATCCCCCGCATCCGTAGTGTGTGGTGCTGATGGGAGGAGAGGTGGGAGGTCCTCTCTCTCTCTCTTCCTCTCTTCCTTCCTTCCTTCCTTCCTTCCTTCCTTCCTTCCTGTTCCCATCCTCCCTTGCACCTCCGTGTAAGAATCTTTGAACCCTCTCCGGCCGCCTCCCTGTTGGCGGCCGTCGCTTGGATCGATCCATGTAGAGGCAGGGAGGGTGGATGGCGGCGTCGGCGGCGTCGGCGGTGGCAGCGTCGGTGGGGAGGGGCCTGGGCCTGGGCCTGAGTGTGCCTGCCTAGTGCCGCCTGCCTTCATATCCACATAGCAAGGTGCCCCATCACTGCCTGGTTTGCTGCTTGCCTGCCGCTGTTTCAACCCGACTGGTTCTATAAAAAGGCAATGGCGCGTACGGGTGGTTGCGAGTGCGGGTGACAAAAAGCATGGTTGGGTCTGGTCCTGCGTGCGTAACCGCAAGTGTAGTAACAACAACCGGCCGGAGGAAAAGTCGGGGGTGGTGGAGGAGGAAAGACGGGCGCGCAACCACCGCTGCTGCGGGGCAGGATGGACATGGACGTGGCCCACCACCTGCCAGAGGCTGCGTCTAAGTGGTGGTGGTTGTGGAGGTGGTGGTGGTGGAGCACCGGAGCCAGTTGCCCGCTGCGACATGTGCGACCTCAACAACTCCCACCAGACACAGTGCGGATGCTTCTTCAGTCGACTCCGAGGTAACAACGATGAAGTAAGTTCAACGCCCAACAGGTCCTACAGAAAACCATCTTTTATTCCGGAAGAGAGGCTGTTGGAGAGAGAGAGAGTAAAAAAGAGGGCCTTGGCCTCTACCGTTTTTTGGCCACCCCCACCCACCCACCCAACATAACCCAGCCAGCCAGCCAGTCCCGGCCAACGAACTAGTCGGCTTTCCCCGTCGTTATCGATTACTTGCTTCACTCCCTACTACTGCTGGTGCTGCCACTGCTCTTGCAGTTTTGGGCAGAAGGGCCCCTGGATCACGGATGCTGGATGCGATGCCACCAGATGCTCACATCCTTATATGCAGGGAGATCAAACACCTCCTGGTTGGAGGCCGTGCTCGTATGGGGATTGTCACAATTGGTTCACTCTGGCGAGGCTACAATTCGAATTAAGGCACACCCTTGTTAGGACCCACCTGACTAGGATTGGTTTTAGGGAGGTGGTGGGAGGCTGGTGTATAATTGTCTCCGGGAAAACCAATAGTTCTAGTGTTTTGGAGGAGTGGATCGTTCGCACAATTTCACTGGCATTTATTCGCTGCTAATTAGACAGCAGAATGCTCTATGGTTGCCTCCAGAGCAGTAGGCAACACTTCTGGAGAATTCATGAAGTCTCGGTTCAACAATCAAACGAAGAAAAAAAATATGTAGACTGCAGAATGTTTTATGATTACCTCCATAGGCAACACTCCTGGAGAATTTCATGAAGCAACAATGAGCTGAAATACCTTTCATCGAATGCAGCGGGGGCGATAACGAACAGGTACTCCGCTAAAAATAATTCTTGGGCCTACTCTTTTCGTCTCCATTCATGCCATCATTCCGTTCAGAAATGTAACGTCATTACTTAACGCCCAATTTAACCAAATCAGTGACGCGACGACACGGGAGTGGAGGAGAAGCGGCCGCAGGATTGGCTGCGGAAAATTACAATGGAAAATACTTTCAGAAAAGAGCAAAAGCCCTGAGAGCCGAACATGACCCCGATCTGACCCCCACCAAGAAGCGGCTGAAAGGCTCATTACCCTGCTCCTAAACCTAATTACACATTTCTAATGTGTCTGCCATATGACGCTTCCTTTTTGGAATATTTTCCGACACCACACATATACCCTCAAAGTTTGAATCATTATACACCTAATGGTATGTTCTTATTAATTTAAAGTGTGTCAGTGGCTGAGGTTTAAATCTCCGCAACATTAGGATTAAAGTTGCTTTGTGAATTTCGCCGCCTGCACACACACACACACACAATGCTCGTTCCCTACATACACATCCTTTCACGGATTACATGGCATTACATACACTGCAACGTCAGACCTTATAATCGCGATGGATTACGTTGTTATTTCCTCTCGTACAATCTGCTGAAAGGCAAAGCCCTCCAAAAAAAAAAAGGTGTTTGAACATGGTGATCCGCTAATACTGGTGAGAAAATGATACCAAAATTGCAATGATAATCAAAATGTTGATCAAAAAGTGAGGCGGTATTTAGGGGAGGAGTAAGAGCCGGATCTGGATTGGGGCAGGGCCTACAAATTGGACCAATGCACGCCGTTAGTAATTAGGTTGTCAGAATAATGCCGTGACCGTGTGTTTGTGTTTTTGTCCGCCTTGCCTCTTCAAAAAAAAAAAAAAAAAAAAGATTCCCCTCCCTAATTACCACCTATCAAAAATATAGAGTAAACCAACTCTTAGATTTTTGTTTCCTGTAATCTGAAATATAATAGGAAGCCATTATAAAGGTTGGGGTGGCCTATCGAGGCAAGCAACATGTGGCCATTTCCTTTTCGCAAAAATTGCATTGGCAGGCTCTTTTGGAGGCAGGCCATAAAAGCCCTCCGGCCGTCCCGTGGAATTAGGACCGAAATGCACTGCCTGGAAGAGTCTCCATCTCCAAACATTACACGCTATGGCTGGATTTTTTTCTGTTGTAAATAATTTCTTCTTTTTTTAAAAAAATGTGAAGTCCCATCCTTAGGAGAGAGTTGAATGGGCGTCTGGCTGTGGGCGTAAATAGAGTCGAGTGCGTAGGCTATACATGTGTGGGAGTGTGTTTGAGAGTCCTGGTTGGTCGGTTGGTTCATTCACGGGGTCTGCTCTCTAATTGAGTGGTGGCTGCCCGGTGCACTGGGGAGTGGGTGTGTGGGTTGGAGGCCACACACGCATGTATGCCACCATCACGCATCCAACTGCAATGCCACGGGCACAATATCAAGGTAGACACGTTTCAATGAACCCGCACCCAGTTGGAACCGAATATTATGTGTGTGGACTATTTTAAAAAAAGGGCATGGTTGGACAATTTTGTATGGCGCAGTTGTGTCCCTGGGTGCAATTTGACGTGTCAACACAGTCCCCCTAGTGGTAACCCGCGGTTCAATAATGTCCAGCTTATTTTTTTTTGAAGGGGTCCTTAATGCACACTGTGGGTCTATCGGACGGTTAATAATTCGGCGAGGGTCTGGCCCGCGGATAAATATTTCAAGCCAGGTAACTGTGGAAGTAAGCCTGTTACACCTCGTTGCGTTTCACTGCAGTGTTGCTAAATAGGAACATCCAAAAGCTGAGGCTTTAAAATCGATCTCTGGCCACCCACTGGCTATGCCTGTGCATATAGGTGAGAGAGTTGTGCATGAATGTGTGTGGGAGTAAAAATGCATTGCCCTCGAGCGCGTACTCTACAGTGCGTGTGTAGGAGTTACAGTGACCTTTCAATGGGTCCGAGCCTCGGGTTTTATATATGAGGTTTCTGAGTGTGTTGGGTGTGATATGGAGCGTGTGCAGTACAGAACAAGCGACTCAAGTTGTGGTTTTTGGTCCATTCTTGCAGGAAGGTCGGGAGCAGGCGGCGGAGATGGCGGCCAGTCCCCGGCGCCAGCCCCAGTCCGGAACTGGCGCCAGACCACGGGAACCACCTCCTATGGTCGTGCAGGGAGACTTCCGAAAGGTATGTAACTAGTTTTTTGCCCCCTAAAAAGTTAGGGGTGGACTAAAAATGTGTTGGGACTACTGATCAGCATGAAAGCCGTATCTGCACTTACGCCTTTTTTGCTAATTATGTGATGATTTGTGCATATTTATTGATGGGTTGGGAACTTGGTTGTATAGAAAGCAGTCGTAGGCTTAGGAAAGAGGTTCTGGGTCGTTGTCGCAAATGACCACTGACGGATTAGTCGATCGTCCTGGAGGGGGTCGAAAAGCTCATGGGGCGAAATTCCACGGGCCGAGTGCGAGGTGGTAGTTTGGCGCTATCTTGACAATTGGGGACGACCCATTTCTCCCAGAGGGGGGAGACAGAATCTGACCCGGCTCCTCGTGTATTTTCTTTAAATCACTGAGTAACCCTTCAGTGTCGTTACACTCTGATAAGAAGGATGAGGAAGTTCAGACCAAGAAAGTTTTTGAACAAAATGCAGACAATGGCATCAACTGAACGGTGTTATGCAATAATGAGTCAACCCACATGAGAACAAAAATGGCTCTGAAGGTGAAATTAATTCTGTGTTCTTGTCGGTCATTTAGGGCAGAATTATGCAGATTTCAACTGGTCTGCACACTTACAGTGTAATGTACCGCGTCGGTTAATAATCTCATTAAAAATAATCACTGAAGCATTTATTTTTCGAAACGCATTTTGCGTCTATTTTAACGGCCATTTAATGCAGCGGAAAATAAGTTTGGGTGCTAATTTTGAGTATAAACTGCCAAATTGAACGTTTTATTGTGGGCGCATTGAACCCACTTTACAGTCATCAGCCTAGTTAGATGATGCCATAAGCTTGTTATTTGCGTCCCTGGCAAACAAGTTATTATTTCAATCGCCGCCAGTGGCAAGCCTCTCCCACATTTTCAAAGGAGTATTACTGTACTTAGGAATCTCCATAGCAATTATATACTGTAAGTCCACAGCCGATTGAAGAGCTTCGTTTATTTCACCTGACTTAGAGTCATTGAACAGAAGATTTTTTTTTTTCATGTTCTCAAACGAAGCATGAGGAAAGATTTTCCTGGCTTGATCAGAATTCTCAGTTTTCTTTCTTTCTCTCCGTACTACGTTCCCAATGCAAAATCGCAACAAAGGAAAAAAAAGTAGAGCCTGAAAATATTCTGAGACTCAAAAGAGAAAGAGAAGGTAGAGAGGAAAAAAATGTGCGCACAGTAATGTAAGAGGTGGATTCGCTCTTCTGGCCGTGATATCGACCTGCTCTTCGCTACAATCAGATGATACAATGGCCTTTATAAAGAACCCTCTTGGAATTCCTCTCATTTCCTTCCCCACTATATCCCCCCCTTCTCGAAAAAAAGAGAAAAACCTCAGCATAAGATATGGGAGAGAAAACGTTCCAAAGATAGGCCCCCGAAATTTTCTACAGACAGGATTAATACCACTTAATTTCCAAAGTAATGATACTCCTTGGAGACGAATAAATAAACGGATGAAAATATCGTTGGAGACGAGAGGTCGTTAGAAAATATTCTAGCAGGGGAGGGCTTGACTCTTTGGAGGGAAATATCGACACTCCCATTGCGGGTTGAATTGCGAGCCGGTTCTGAAAAAAAAAATCCTTTTCATTATCCTCAATGGTCTGATGATTATTATTTATGGCCAAGTCTAGGTTTCTGTAGTAATTTCTGGTACCAGTAACTTTTCTAACGGGGGTCTTTCTGCTGTAATTGGCAAGCAGTGCGGAGGGGTCCAAGGAAGCACGGACCAATATTGTCGCCGTCCAAAAAGTTGCCGGCGTTGTCAAAAGTCCAAAAAAAAGTTAACACCACTTACAGTGTGGCGGGGCAGGGCAAAGGCCAATAATTAACACTGGGGAAGGAAAATTCAACACTAGTGGCTGCCGGGCGTTAAATCTAATTCCCCAGGCCAGATTTGTTGTCCGGAGCAATATCAGCTTGCGATTTTATCACTGGGGGGGTTTAAAAGCAGTAAGTTCCGGGATGGTGCATATATAGGAAACATTAAAACCAGTGAGGAATTTATACAGACAAGGTCTGGCCAAAAACCAGGAACCGATAATAATACCGAAAGAGTCACCACTGATAATGATGTGAACTTTATTAACCAAACTTCCTGCAGACGCTTCCAATAGAAAATTTTCTTTCCCATTTTACGCTGAAACGAGGACTAATCCCCTCTAAACAAGTTGAATTAAGCTCATCCTGAGCGCTTGCCAACAGAGTGAGAGAGAGAGAGAGCCTTTCTCTCTGTTTTTGGAGCAAAATTCCTGCAGGCTGCCGTGAAACAGTTTTCGTGTCTTTTGCCACCAACAACTTTGCTTCCAAGTGGCCAAGATTATAAATGAGCAAGTTAGATCACGATCAAGCCCGACTTTCGCATAACGTAGCCGTGGCAGGAATTTTCTAGGAGAATAAAATGGCTGCGACTGGAATTTCCAGCCAGCCTTGCAGACACAATTATGTTCTGTTTTTTGCTAATTTGCACTAATTGTTTGGAATTATGCTCTTGCAACGTGAGACACTGGTATATGACTATGTAATTATTAATAAGTACAAGTTGGGTTAAATATTATAATATTACATGGCCGAGGGTTTTCGATGATTGTACAATACAATTATATTATTTATTGAGCTTCTGAAGTTCGCCCGAGGAAATAAAAAAAAAGTGACGATGTGAACAAACCCTGCTGCTTCAACGTTGAACTTAAAATACATTAAGGCTGATATGCAGGGTACTCACGTAAAAGGTCACATATCACCCGGGGGAGAGTCGAAATTGAGTTATTTGAGTTCTATGTGTCTACCGGAGTAGGCGATATTTAATTTCCGGTGCGTTTGAAGTTTCCAACGTTGGCAGAGTTTCTACGTTCGACGCATACATCTATGCCCACACGACATCAGTAGTCAAATACGCTTTATTTCCTGATAATAAATGGCCCTCCACCACCACCACACATGTGACCTTTTATGTGAAAAGTGCGGCTGCACATTTCGGTAGACCTCTGGGCACACACGGCCGATATTTGAAGAACATTAACAGTTTCGCTTCAAATGTGTTAATAATTCGAGACACTGTTAGCTGCAAAAGTACGTACATGCAAATTGATGCCCTCCAAAAAAAATTAGGTGCCATTAGCAGCTATTTGCATAAAATTTGGCACATCCATTGCTTTTCCGTACTTTTGAAATTTTTAGTCCACCACTCCCCGTATACACTGACACTGTAGATATATTTTGAGAAGTAATTCATCAAAGTAAGGGGCACCCATTTATAATGTATATCTTGCGTGCTGCGCCTGCGATTACAGTGTATACTATTCGCACAGCTATTTCATCCACGCTACAAGAGTATGACTACTAAAGATGAGTGAGTAATGATAGTGCAGCAACTTGATTACAGTAAATCATCCTTTGAAGTTTGCAGTATCCATTAGGGGCGATGAATTTAGACCAGCGGAATTTGTGCCAGGAGTATACAAGACATAGCTTTGGGTATAGGTCTGGTGGTTTCCAAGATCCTGGTGCCGGTGGTGAAATATTAGGCAAAGAAGGACCTGTCTGCCAGACACAACTTCCCCTGCAATTGCGGTTTTGTGCCCTCAAAACCACAAGCGTTTCGGAATTGCCAAAACCTTCCACCTCCGAATTTACTCCTTTCCGCTTTCCAAGTACACATAAAGCTAATTGTTCCTCTCAACTCCGGATGAGGGAGTAATAGGTCGTTCGACTTTGGTCCTTTTTTTTCCCCGGCCTATTTTTTTTCTCTCTCTGTGTGTGCGGTAAGGGCCATCAAAAGTTGGACCTCCTTTGATGCTCACGCTGTTGATCACTGTCGTCTGCAGGATTTGGCTTGGATTCAGCCTACCATCCGACTTCCCTTTGATGGAAAAGCCACACCTCTGATGGAACCACATTAGGAAGCTGGGTATCAGATCTAGGAAGGTTTTGACGGATTTTCACCCAACTTGTGTAGATATGTGCACAAGGCATTCCCCCCCCCCCCCCAAAAAAAAGGTCGAGGGTAAAGTTCCTGTGAAAAAACTTCCCTGAGTCTTGAGGAATTTATCTGGAATCCGTGGAAGAAGGCGCCATAAAACACACGGCTAGTCTTGCGAGAAAAGGAAGGTAGGGGGTGAGGGGTGACGGAGGGGGGGGGGGGTTACATTGTTGTAAAAGTTGTCGGAAACACGAGCGATTTATATTCTCTTACTGTTTCACTGAGCTTCAAGTGGTTCCCTGGGGAAATAGCTCGGGATTTTTATCGGACCAGGAGAGTTTCAACAAGCATTCGACTGCGAACAATCCCGATAGACTCGCCTGGATTTCGCTGCAGGTGTTCCTATGGCCTTATAGCAGACTAATCAGGGGGGGAAAAAAGAGGAAGGGGGAGGTCTTTTCTTGAATGGAACGCAGCTAATTGATTAGTCTCCTACGGTTCCGGGAACAATCATGGCGGGATGAAGCTAACTCATCGTGACAAGTTACAAACTAGGTGAAGATTTTCCGAATCGACGGGGGGTTTGGGAAGTCAACGAGACGTGTGTTACTCTCTGGCATCGGTTGTGGTTGATACACTGTAGCCTGTACGTACCTGCAGGTAATTAAATGCCTCTAAAATGCAATATGATAATTCAGTTACAACTTACAGTAATCAGTGAAGTGACAAATCAAAGCTGACTGTTAGTATAGTAATCCTGTGCTCCGCGGATGTGAATTAAGTATTAATAACTAAATTTTGTGGTTCAATTTTTGCACTGGTTAAAGAATTGATGCCCTGAAATCCGTGATTTTCCCTCTCAAAAAGCATGACGTGTCCAGCATATACTACCCTCCACCACACGCAATACCTTTTTTTTCTCTCTTCCTCTTTCTCTCCACTATTTCTAAATCTGCCAGGCCGGACTCGCGTGTGAGTTTTCACTGCTAAAATTATTCACAAACTACTGACATCCATACACGACATGGAACAATCTGAAGAGGACATCCACCCCTTTTTTGCACTCCAGAAGAGGGAAAGTGGGCTTGGGTTTGACGTCAAGGGCACGTTTTGTGTGGAGTGGCCCCGATTGATCCACGGCAGATCTGGTCAAAAAAATAATGATCCACGAAGACACTGATTTGCATAGATAGGCGGATGGGCCTTAGCAAGTTAAATGTTGGATTTTACACTCTAGGTTGACCCCACAAGAGATCATAATCTCAACGGATGGCATAAATGTGCACAAATTTCAGTAGAGCATGGATGGACTTTTTCCCCCCTCTCTGATTGTTGTGCTGATAGGAGACAGTCGCGGGCAATGGACACTTCACGCCGCATGGAGGGAAAAAAAAGCCTCGTTCTCCATCAACGGTCGTGTCCCGGGCCAAGTTGACACGGCCAGGCGGTTTTCCCGGATGGCGCTTATGTGGATAATCAACTCTGAGTTATTGTCAGTCCAAATTGGACGGATTGTTGCCGACTATGCCCCCCCATATTGTTGAGGGTCGGATTTGGCTACGTCAAATCGAGTTGCGGGTTGTCTTTTTTTGCATGGGAGCCATGTTTTGCTTCCAAATCTGCACGGACTCGCACGGGATGCGGTCAAGTTTACTGCCACTCTCCTTTTTTTTGATGCGGAGCTGCATTTAAGAGCATTAATTTCATGCCAATTAAAGCGGACAGGAGCTCTGGAAAGTGTCGCCTGTGACTACCTGTAGCACGTCTCGTTGAAGCAGAAAATACAACCAGCTTATCCTAGTAGTCCGGCAACTCAGCGAACAAGAGAGGCACACGTGTAGCCCTGAAGAGTCAGGATAAACGTGTAGAACATACCAAGATTTATTAGACTGAAAATATGGCTTATCTATGCTCTCTAAAAGCTCTAAGCTCTCTAAAAGTACATGACAGTGACAGCCAAACAACTTTAATGAAATGGCCCGCCGATTTACCACGTAGTACTAATTTTTACGCATAGATGGCGCATACACCCACTGCACACTCCTACCCCTTGCGGGTTATAGCAATACTATCAGGTCGGACAAACATCAGACGGAGAGAATAAGCCTATTAGTCTACTGATTGAAAATCATAACTGGGTTGATTTTTGCCACAGAGGAGCCCTAGTTTCTTGGGTTACAGCGCACTTCTTCGAAATGACCCGGTTGATGCTTCCTTTTTATATGTGCCTAAATCAGCTCCGTGGGGCTGATCCTGAGCAATAACATCTGTGGGCGACGACCTTCATTAAGCTGGAAAAGCAGGGCAGATTACATAACTCTTTTCCCCCTCCCTTTCTGTCCAGAAGCTTAGCCGCTGCGGGCATCTGAGCCATCGACCTGTCAACGCTAATGCCCTTTTCACACTATCCCCTTTTTTCCGGCTAAACAGTCACATCATCCGGCTAATCCAATACAATGGCCCGGGCGAGGGTCAGCCCTGGGATTTATGCAGGCATAATTCCACACCTGCTGCACCCCCACCTCGATGGATGGCCATAGAGAGAGGCTTGCCTAGATGGAAAATGGCGGGACTATAAATTCATCCTCGTCTGAGGAAAGTGCCTGCCTGATTTATTGTGCACACATCTTATGGCGCATTCACACACCCGCTTGTTTGCCTGGCAGGAGAGCTTTTGAGGTTGACCAGCAGGGCTGGGCAGTGATTGAATAAAGGATAAACAAGAAAGATAATAGTTTTAAAAAAATCAGTGTCTAAAATAAAAATTTCAGCCGGTTTTTAATTTTTATACTTTGGTCAATTTTTAACAAAATATTCAAATCAATATCAAGTAAATAAAACCACAACCCGTGTTCAGCAGGAAAAACTGACAACAACTGAGCGAAAAGGAAAAATTGAAAGAAAAACTCGAGCGTTTGGCAGAAAAAGGGAGATGAATGAATGCGTAATAATGCATATTTATGCGTCGGCCATTTCATGCAAATGAGAACGGTGCTTTTTTCCCCCTCTCTCGTCATAGCCGCCGAGCTATTCGAGAGGCGACAGTCGCAGCTTATTCCGCTTATGATGCGATTATGTAACAGACGAGAAAATGAGTGGCAGACTGGAAGCTGTCTTGACGCCGTCAATTATATGGCCAAGAGGGGAATGCAATTTTCATCTTGTGTGCTATCAAGGTTGTTCACGTGCCCAGTTAAAGTAGCCTTCAAGTAAAACAACTGGCATAGAAAAAGTCACTTCTGTTCTCCAATCGGATCATTTTTTTTTAAATTGGCAAATCACGCGTGCGTGATTCGAGTAAACTTTTTTATAATTGGACCGCGGAAAATGAGGCTGACAAACCCGATGCGATTCTAAATGAACAACAATGGCATTGATTTCTGTCATTGCAAGGAACTCGATACGATTACCAGTCTGTAGATTTGACCTTGGCGGATAGAGTGAAACCGGAAAACCGGAAGTGGCCGGTTACCGAAAGTTGGCCATGAAACATATTTTGGTCAGGCTGAATCAGAATCCGAAAACAGTTTGTAGCTATCTCTTGTGGTGTAAACCGTGATACCTGTCCACAGACAGACGGACATAGCCGTTCTGCAGGGTGACCCTAAAGACTGGACACATAGGTAATAATATTGTATTGTTGGTTGACAATATTGGTATCCTGGCAACCAACAATATAGTATTATTACCTATGTGTCCATGCTTTAGGCTCACCCTGTTGAGAAAATGTCTAGCAATTCATGTCCAATTTGATCAGCAATGTACGCCCATCATGCTTACTCTGGGTTTACCATCGTTTATGGAATTCACCCACAAATAACAAGCAGGACGGTCGCAAATTACGAAAAACTGTAACTCGAGCATGCCATCATTTTTTAAAAAGGTGGAAAGCCACTTTGACAAAATCACTGGAAATTGGCCTCCGCGCCAAACACGGTTGACATCATTTCCACCTCTTCCTTCCAAGGTTCAAACATGGATTCCCTGAGAATCCCAGAGGTCAGGGAACGAGGGGTGGAAAAACTTGGGCCTACAAGATGTGCAGATAACCCATAATGGTGAAGAACGAGATGTTGAGTGGGACGGCCATCTTGTGGAGCAATATGGCGGAATGGAAGTGGAGGGGGGGTTTGGGGGATGGATAGTACTCATAGTAGTAGTCTGGGGCTGGGATACAAGGCCAGAGAGTGGCTGGTAGTAGGTTGTTCCCCCCGGATCGTAGTGTACCCGGGGCGCAGTAGACGGGAAAGAGCGAGCCTAGGCATTTCTATCGACCGGGGGTTGAAAGCGCGGAGTTTCAGGCCACAAGTGGGCCAGACAAGGTGGGCCAGCCCCAGGAAGGGGTGTGGGAATAGGACACACTACAAGGCTGTGCAGAAACCAAATATTCTTCCTCCTAAAATCAAATCAAGTGCTCATTACAACACTGTATACATAACCTCAAACAAAATGTACCCCTGCCCACCCCCCCAAAAAATCCTAGTTTCCCACCCCTAGTTTCAAATGGGGATGGTCGAGGCAATGGATTTTAAAGTGAGGAGGGGGGGGGGGGGGTTTGGCCCCTGGATTCGGTGGAGCCTGAGGTTATTTTCGGATTCTCTTCTTGCCTCCTCTTCCACCAAGTGTCTGCAGATATTCAGATGCGGTTGGTTGCTGGAGGAGAGGAAGGAAATCTTGCTGGGAAACTTGCACCTTGATGTGTATGGATGTGGAGGACTTGGGAGGAGTAAGCTGCTGTTTGATCGATGGAATTTCCGGATCCGGTTATCCAATATTGGTTGGGGAGGAAGGTCTTTAAAATGACCGGAATGAAACTGGGGGTTTTGTGCAGCATTTTTTTTTTTGGGTGGGGGGAGAAGAGGATCATCCACAATTTTGGGGCGTTATGAGCGCATGTGAGGCTGTCCGCAAACAGCGGGGGTTGCAAAAAAAAAAGAGTAACATGTCCATG
Organism: Catajapyx aquilonaris; assembly: GCA_000934665.2. NCBI lineage: Eukaryota > Metazoa > Arthropoda > Diplura > Dicellurata > Japygidae > Catajapyx > Catajapyx aquilonaris. The sequence goes on from KZ538697.1 coordinate 14,116, forward strand.
AATAGCCATTTTTGGTTTGGGCTTGTAGTGATCTCCCTTATAATGGTGCAGAGGCTGTGCGGAAAATGGCAATTGGGAAAAAATTATGTAAAGCGTAGGACCAAAATGTGACAGAAAAGGTCCTGCTGTAGTACATACTCAAAATTATGGACGACATAAGTATTCACAACACATAATCTGAACTAGCAGGGGGCCTGTTCTTTGCACGGCGATTGATTAATAAATGAAATCTGTTCCACAATTTCCACAGATGAGGCATCAAACATCATAAAACAAATTTTAAAACCTAGATTTTGGGTGTTTAAGCTCAAAATATTGCAGTTCTAGGACTTTTACTTACATCAGCAGCACGTAAGATGTCAGTGTGCTAAGTTTCATCACTCTCAGTACTCCGGAAGTGGGATAAATAGCCGTGGACAAACTTTCTGCTTTATTATACAGTAATATGTAAGATTTTCGACAAATTGTGTTCATACAAAGCCCATAAAATGTGAATGTCATTAAATGAACAGTTTTTATACCAACGAGAACAACAATCCTTGCATTCATACCACCGCACCGGTCCTGTCGTATATGAAATAAAACAAATCCCATGTCCCAGACCGTGTCCGCTAATTAAGTGCATGTAAATAACGTTAAGTAAAATAACACGGCAGACACAAGCTAATTATAGCACTGCGCATTTTCATCTAATTAAGTGGCGCACAACATAATAAACTAACGTATATGAAGAAGAAAGAAAACATGCGGGGATATAGTAGTAGCAGTAATGGATCGGAGAGAGAAAAAATGCGGCTCAGACAAAATATGAAAACGTTCCTCTGCGCCACTGGGGGTAAACCTCGGCATCCTTACCCTCGAATTTACCATTTCACTGCGTTTCCATTACTTTACCTGATGGAAAAACAAGTTTCTCCACCCATGGATACTTTAGACTCAATTTCTTCCGTCTCCATTGTTTTCTCGGTGTAGTATATGAAGTTAATGCGCCGGATGTGGCCAGGTCACTATTCAATTTCCGCTTTAAGGAAGAGCATATCCTGTGATGCAGGTAGTGGAAAAAAATGTAATATGTGTGTTGTTGACCCTTACAGCATCATTACGTGATAATTGCTTTTTTTAAACCAAAAAAGTTTATCCAACATTTACTGAGCTTTTTCAACAAACTAGAGAAACTGGAGAAATCGTTGCTGGGAATATGATCAGTCCCCTACTCTGAGTTTGAATTAATTAGAAAAATATTGATAGAATATTTTGCAACATTGTTGTGCAGTTAACGTTATATTGCATAATATTACCTGCAATAACATGTGAAAGTGATAGTAATTGGCCCCATGCAATTTCCGTTAATTAAGTGGGTACAAGGCATGAAATAATGTTATAGAAATATCCTTAATAAGTTACTCTGTACACATAATTTCGCGGCTAGTGTGTACCGAGCGTTATTGCCGAATCTCGCCTTTTTTGTGTGTGTGTGTCCATTCCATCCTCTCTGGGCAAATGTTACTGGGGAAAGTGAATGGGAGCCCTTGGAGAAGGAGCCAACGAAGCTTGAAATGGCGTTTGTAGCGATGGAAGCCGCTGTTTATGTGATGGCTGAGAGATGCACTTGAAAATGCGGCTTACCCGTGACCGGTTGATCACCTAGGCTACACATCTCTCTCTTCTCTCGCTCTTTCTCTCTAGGGAGGATGGGAGGTAAACAGTAACAAAACGCCATTAATATCCAGCGAGCAATTAGGAGGAACACGGCATAATAGCGACATTAAGCGACATTAACAGGAATGGTTTACGACAAAGGATACTAGGATAGGACAAGAAAGCGTGTGGCTTATCCAGATCTTGCCCCTCACACAGCCCTCGGAGGGATATTGGAATGAAGCATCAGCATGATAATGAGAAATCCCCTTTAATTAATTAATGGAGGATGTAAAATCCCTCCCATGCTTTACCGGAACAAAAGACTTCCTCTTCAAGTTTAGCAGCAAGTCACAAATTTTTTTCTTCCTGTTGCTATACTATACTATACAGAAGCGGAAGTTTTTTGGGGAGGGTGGGGGTGGGCTGGCAACAAATTGAGCGGACGGGAGAAGTAAATCTGGCGACAAACTTGAGGACAATTTCAAGTCAATGCTGAAGGGAATTGGAAGCTCGCGTTGTAGTCGCTGCAGGGTTGGAAGGAGAACACACCAAAAAAACTGAGATAGAAAATAGGATTGAAACAATGTCTTGTCGTTTCAGGTCAGCGGCATTTCGACGGAAATCTTCCGGCAGATAGAGACCGTGGAAAATGACCACGATGCTACGACCGCGGCTGCATTGGAGGCGGTTGAGCGTCGTGGAGAAATGGTGGTGCGCTTGCTCGATCCCCGTCAAATGAGCCGCGCAGCTGCAGAGGCCGCCAAGAAGTTCCTCGCCATGCAGGTAAGGGCCATCTTGTTGAATGAAACTCGATGAATGGCCTTCATTTCCATTTAAGATGAGTCCGCACGATTCGTTTCACACAGAGCACGTCATGCCGGGGGTAAAAGCTCTTTCTCTACACCCCCCCCCCCCATCCCCACCCCTTATAACATGGAAAGTTGGACCGGGGGTTTTTGTCAACGCCATTTTCCTGGCGGCGGAAAATTTTAATTGGGTCTTTAAGCCCGCGGACTGGAAACCTACGTGGAGGGTTTCAAAGTGCTAAAGGCAGAGATTCCGTTCGTGCTACTAAAATTTGATAGGCCTGCTGACTACAACTTTGAGCCAGATATTATGCGTCGTTTTGTGGAGTCTGGTAGGTTTACAAAAATGAGGTTTTGCTCGCGAGTCACGCACTTTGATATCGTTATGCATTAATGCGAAGTAGCTGAAAAGTCATAATCCTTTTGGCACAAGAATGTCAGATCCGCATTGCTGATATATGTAAGGTAAATTATCTATAGTGTGTATTCAATCCCTGAATTGTTCAACGACTATCTGCAACATGAGCTGTTATTTTCCGCAGGATTCGAAGCACACCATAAATTTTGTAGAAATAGTAAAGCGGCCGGGGCAAACACTAGGTCTCTACATACGGGAAGGCAACGGAGTGGACCGATGCGACGGGGTCTTCATCTCTCGGGTAGCTCTGGAAAGCGCCGTGTACAACAGCGGCTGCCTAAAGGTGCGTTTCTCATCCTCAGGGTGTTTCAACACTGTACGGTCAAAAAAAAAAATCCCATGCATTTAGGTGGGCGACGAAATCCTGGCTGTGAACCTGGTGGATGTGACCCACATGAGCTTGGACGACGTGGTGATCCTGATGTCGATCCCTCGTCGCCTGGTGCTGACCACCCGGCAAAGGAAGGCCCAGAAAGGGGTACCGTCTCCTCCGCTGCAGCGCCCAGAGCAGAAGGCTCCTCCGGTGGTGGTCATCAAGAAGGAACTGATGGAGGAAGACCCGCAGGAGGAGAGCACTAGCAACGGGGAGAACGGACTCATCATGGGTATGCCCATGATGTCTCAGTCGCACATGCACCAGCCACCAGCCCCGCCCCCGGGCCATCCGCCCCCGGGCAGACTACCCCACGGGATCTCCCACTCCCCGTACCAGCAGCTGCAGCACCAGCAGCAGCAGTACAGGGAGCGAGAGGTGGAGCTGGGGCGGCTGGCGCCCTGGAGGGTACCGGAGGAAGAGCCCTTCCTCTACTACAATTCCAGACCCCCGGCTGACCACCGGTACAGGTCGTCAATGGGAATGACTCCAGATCGTCCAAGCGGACCACACTGGTACGGAGGGCCGGAGCCTTCCCTGGCGGCCTACCAGCCGCCTCCCCCGGTGATAACAGAGCAGCCGAAGCCCGGAACAGGAGTCCCCCAGCACTTCCAGCCATTCGAGCGTACGTATCCCAAGACCCTGGAGTCTCTGGCTGAGAAGGTGCACACTTTCTACTCAGGGAGCCGAGGCGGAAGCGGGATGCGGGACCCATACGCGATGAGAGCCATGGGGATGGGAGTGGGCGTCAGTATGGGCGTCCCCGGCGTCGGGTCATCCCGGTCCACCACACCTGTCCCATCACAGCCGCCCATGCCCAGCTCCAGACTGCTGGCCGGAACCCCCACCACTCCCAGGGCCGAGAGAATCCGAAGCGGAAGAACCACGCCGCAACACCTGCCCCCCAGAGCTGAGTAAGTCCGTCTGACCTCGACTCCGGCTGTGAGCAGCCTACGGTACCATCTACTTTCAGGTCTGTGTTGGGTGCCCCTCCTCGTGCTGGCCGCCTGCTCCGTAGCGGCAGTGACCAACGTCTTCCTCGGACCGAGCAAGCGGACATGTACGAGTACGTGCTCCGACCTCTCCGCTCGAGCCTGAAGGCATCCTCCGGCACTATGCAATACCCTCTGGGCTCTTCCCGGTACGCAACCTTGGACCACATGCAACGCTACGGGTCGCTCCGGGCCAGGCCGCACCATCACCACTCCAGGGCCGCCCCTGTACTGGACTACGCCTCGGACACGGAGGCCACCATCCCCAGGCACTCCTATCTGGCCGCTGCGTCCAGGGCGGCCCTGGGGGCAGGCACGGGCACGCCCGGGGCAGGAATGCTCAGGGCTTATGCCGGCCTCAGGAGCAACTCCCTACCCAGGGACCACCGAGGGAGGACCCAGAGGCAGATGGTGCGGTTTGAATGGGAGACAGCGGGCTTGGCCACGGGCATCGACAGCCAGGAAGACAGCGACGGTGCGGTCTCTGCCCCGGAGCTCACTTCCAGGAGCCTCAGGGAAAGAGGTCAGTCAATCCAGATTTTTTTTTTCTGTTTTATTGGACCCACACGTTGTATGCACCAAGCGCTTCAAGAAGGATCGCTCCATGTAACTTATGATAATGCGCTTCAAAATTCAACTCGTGTTGAGTTTGCTGCTTTTTAACTCCCTATCGAAAGCGGACCATATCAACACGTTTTGAAATGAAGAGCTACAAAAGTGCCATGTAATGTACTGCAATAAAACGTCATAATTTCCTCCGTGTGAGTGCATGTGCATGGGAGACGGTCATACCAGCCAGTTACTTGAGAGCCCGGTGGGGGCGGTGAATGGGGGGCAACTATAATAAACAGCCCCATGCGGCTGAATTAAAAATCCATTGTTATTCCGCGAGCTGGCGGGCGTTTATTACCAACACTGCCTGAAGCGTGTGTTGCCTACGGCAAACGCTGAATTAAATCGCGTTTTCCTGCTTTCACATTCCATACCTGCTGGCTTCACTTTTTTTATATATAGCATGGGCGTGTAATGGCACTGAAGGGAGATGCTTTTGAGTTTGACTTGAGCTAATTAAGGAATATCAGCTTGGGGAGTATCAGGTTCGGAGCCAGAAATTATAAAGCTGTTAGGACCAAGGAGGAAAATGAGGGTTATATGAACTCTTTAAAGCGTAATGGTATTACAGCCATCCCCCGACATGCCTCGAATTACGTCGCTTTCTTAAAGACATGCTGTGGGGGTTTTTTTTTCTCATCCTGAGTAAATGGTGAAAATCCAGATGCTATACTGAGCATTTCTCTCGGGTTATCAACTTGTTCGCGATGTAATTATGTTGAGGTAGGTCCCAGATAGTCCTCCGTAACATTATCTTGCGCACCGAAACAACTGTGTAAAAAAAATCGCTTGTTGTTTCCCGGAACGAAATGAATATTAATGAGATCACTCTTTTGCCACCCGAAACATATTTTGCCATGTTTTTAAAGGGATTACTGTCTGGAGCTGATGGAATGCAAATGTTTTGTTTAATCCCGCGGAACAGTGGAAACAGGCATCCATTATATAATTTTTTTTATAAAAAAAATCTGAAATTCTAGACGTTGCTTTTCCGTTCCACAAAGTAACTTTGGCGAGGGGCTTTTGTTTGATCGCATTCCGGGAGAGTATTACAATGAAGCCGGCCGTTTCAAACGCAGAATCCCAAACCGAATAGCCTCTGCTGCCAGCAGTATTGTAACCAGCGCAGCGAGGCGAGAGAAAAACACATTTTCCACTCGTCACACGTCCTCTGAATTTTTCTGATTCACTAATGCGTGCAATTTTTCCCTCCCTTTAACAAGGGTACAACAAACATACAGTGTTGTAAAATCCCAACTTGTTTTTAGTCAGTGAAAAGCATTCACGCTCCAAGTCCCATATAGCATTACCTCTTTAAAATTAGCCAGTCTGCTGTAGTAATTTTTTTAAAAATTACATGGTGTTCTGTCAAGTGCTAAGTAGCTTAGGAAACAATCGTACGTTGACTACAATATAAAATAGTTACAAGTGGATTCATCACGTGAATAATTACATGCTCTTAATTCAGGCATAAGCTACAGTGCCGAATTTAGTATTTTTTGCACCGATTTCATATTTTTGAACTCGCCACATTTTGTGCTGGCATTTCCCATGGTGGCAACGTGTGCCCAGGGCTAAGTGAAATGTGATGTTCCCCACTCGTAGTGCTTAGCATTTCATGCGGCTAAATACAGAGCGACGGTTCCCTTCGGTAGCATCTTCCCTAAGTGACTCGGTTTGCATTTTTGGCAGGCTTCAATTATTTATGTGTAAGGATGTCCCCGAGTGGAATGAGTGATGCGTTGGGCATTTTTGGGGGGACATTTTGTTGTAACCAGTTGACATATGGGAAGTCTTTTTTTTTGTAATGTTTAAGAAAAATGGCGTGTTTGTCCCCCCCCCCCCC
>KZ538697.1:20810-34051 GCA_000934665.2 Catajapyx aquilonaris
TTTTTTCCCCCCCCCCCCCCCCCTTTCAATCGCCGTTCGACCTGAGCTGCTCCAAAATCTTGGTGCCCCCATCCTTTCCATTTTCCACTGAAAGAAGGGATAGCACACACACAAAAACTTGATCAATATACCCTTTTTTCCCCTTTGCAAGAGCCCACAGATTATCCGGCTGCCTTTTCTCCTGTAAGAAGGCCTAGAAAGGGAAGAAAAGGGGGTATCCCCTCCTTTTGCAAACACCGTCCCAGGATTTGTTCGCCCCTTGCCTTCTTCTCTACCATCTCTCTCTTCCTCTACTTTACTTTTTTTTGGCCTCAAAAAGTCCATCCGCCTGAGCATTGTCATTAAAGTTTTGTGATGCTTTTCTTGGCGGAAGAAAAGCTAGCCGTGACGGGCACTCTGTTGCAAGTCTTCCGTTTATTAACGTGTAGGGAGAGGGCGAGAGTAAATCCCAAGATCTCACAAAAACTTGCCTCAGTAGAAAATGAAAGTGGAAAAAATATTATCAAACAAACCCTTGTACTTCCATAATAATAGTAAAAATTTACAAATTTACATACAAATTTACACAAATAATATTTATAAAAGCATTTACTTACTCTCTATGATTTCAAAAGAAAGTGTAAAATGGCAGAAGTGCTCATTGCGCGCAGTTAAAATTTAAATAAAATTATCGTTCTTGAACAATGTGCAGCTAAAAAATTCGCGATAATCAACTAGTGTCTTAAAAAATTAATATTAAAAATCCGGAAGCTTTTGCTGACATTTCAAGTGCAAAGAAATTGCAACATTTGAGCCCAGGTTTTTACTACTGAGGGGACAGCTATTTAAAAACTGAGTTTCACTTTTTCATCTATACATGAGGAACAACTTCCAATAAAAATTATTGCGGAACACTGCAAAATCAATCCTCGAAGGGATCATTTGCAGAAATGTTGAAATTCTTGGAAAGGTTGCCTGTTTCCGACTAGGACAAAATTGTAATAATTACACTAGCATTTATATCAATGACGTATAACTTCTACTGCGCTACTATACCGAGGCCAAAATGTCGGATTAAAATATATCGCTAAAAAAACATGCCAAACCAAAAAAAGGTAGAAAATGACCCCAGTGTCCCGGGTACAATTTTCATTCACTCTGCAGGCTGCACTCTCTTTTTATATACACACATTTTCACTAGGACTGAGAACGAACAAGTGGCAGTTTGCATTAATGCTCTTCTCAAAAAACCCTACTAGACCCTCTCTCTTTTTTTTGTACTATGACTCCCTGGGTTTTTGTATAGGGAGAGGGCGAAACCAGGGCGGGGCTGTTGCGTGTGTGTCATGTCTACAACTCGAAAGTGATGGCAATCCGGGAAGCATTTCCTCGGGCCAGATTGGAGTCCTTCACACCTCTTAACCTTACACCACTCCATTTCTTCCCATAAAATGTGCACCATTGTTATACCCACCCCCCAAGCTTTTGGACTTTGTTGTGGAAATTTAGGTTAAATGGTTGGGGGCCTGGAAATATTCGCCTCCCACTTCTTGTCCAATGGGTTATACACCTGGAGCGTGACTGGTTGAAGTAATTTGGACTCGCCACCCTCTACCAAAAAAAAGGACCCTTTCAGGAAGGTCAACGACAGTGGGATTGATGGTGAACGTCGTTAGGACAAATGGGGCTGTTTGAGGCAGTTGCGGCGACATATTGACTAGTTGTCATACCTGCCCACGAGATGGCCGCTTCCAACCAATAAGCGACATCATCATCGGAATATTAAATTCTGGTTCAGCTAACCATCGATCGGGCACTTTCTACCACCACAAAAAAGAAATTGAGAGTTTGTATACGTAATGACACTCTTGCCTCGACAAAAGAAGGCCCTGGATTATATCTGCATAAGCAATGAACCTCACCCATTTTTTATACACGGTATATATGGTGCGAATTCATGAGCTCTTGTCATTTTTTGGGGGCCTCCAGTTCTTGTTTGGCGCTTTTTCCAATATTTTTAGCCCGCAAAATCTGGAAGGCCAGTACACTCGGTACGAAAACCAGTAAAAAAAGGGGGGCTCACAAACAAACCTCCCACTTCAAAGCAACTGGTTTTGTCGGAGTCTGAACATTCTTTCCATCAGCCAGATTGAACTTTTGCGAAACTCCATATAAGGCATTTTTGCATAGTTGCGGTTGTTTTGTTGCGCAAAATATTTCCCTCTCAAGAAAAGCAGGATATAATCTGACCACCGTTGGTTTCAAAACAACGCCCCAACCATAATTCAATCACCATTAAAAACAGTACCCCTGCGACTATCATAAATCTGCAAATGAATTTGTAATGGCCCTCAGTGGCTATGAGGTTAAGACCTAATCGACACGACCTTCCGCAAGATTTTGTGTACCAGTAAAACGAGGTTCGATCGGCCCGGATAGAGCAGAGGTTTTGGAGTATGTCCATAAAGTAGTTTGCGTAATCTTCTGGGACTTTGCCCTCTTTACAGTAACTGCTTGGTGGCTTGTCGAGAGCATATCTGGTTGCTGAGATGCTGGAGGAGGTAACTCTGTGCAAAGTTTCCAAGGGGTGTAAACTATATATAGGATGGCTTCTGAGTTAAGGAAACCACTTGCCAACTTCTGTGGATGGGGACGAGTGCGTGGCATATTGCGCTTGATTGGAATTGCAAATGTACCACTGCCACGCTCTAATGATTGCAATCAAAAGTATGACTTTTGTGTGCGTCGGGACGATAAATGGCATTGTTATTGTATAGTATCGTGCTGGTGCAGAGGACGCGGTTTCAACTCTGAGGTTAGATTGCATTGACTTTCATCGACTTTAATTTTAATGGAGGGTTGTTGGTTGTGTTAAGTTCGATCCATGTTGGTTTAGTTGGTTGTTGACACCACTCGAATGAAAAGTTTGAATTTTCAAACTATTATTTTCAAGAAAATGACACGTACGATGGCAAATGGTGGCTAACTGGAAAGTGTCCACGTAATTTCCATATTTTTTTGCCTCATTATATCCCAGGAAGTTCCATTCACGTCTGTGTCATCCGTGGTCCTTTTATGACACTAGTAGCAATATGGCCCAAAAACCTAACGTTAGGCAGTTAGCAGTCTGAATATCCCAAACCTGACGTAACCCATGCGGCTTTACTGCAGAGTAAATTTGGATAGCGACGATATCTGAAATGAACAAACCATCTGCAGCCTAAAAGGCGAGCATAAAGACACCGGAAACTTTTTGCGTTGCGCTTATATTATGGGCTAATATAAGTGTAGAACGCAAGCAGTCTTGTGTGGTCTTAATGACGCCGCGGGCCTTGTCCCTTCCCCCCCCCCCAAAAAAAAAAGTTTGCTCGACGCATAGACAGGATTTATTGTCCCAGGTCGAGCTTTTTATAGCGAATCTGTGGCAAGAGTGGGAGGGCTGGGGATGTAATGTTCCCCCGTCGGTTTTTCCGAGAGAAAATATCCGAAAGGCGTGACATCATCAGGGCGCAATTCATCATGTCCCCCCCACTGAAATGACAGTGCCGGGTGATGATGGAAAGTCTATTTTCCAGCCAGCGGTGATCATGCCCTTTTTTTATTATATGTTTCTTGGTAGGTCGCATACCTTCGTCACCGAGTGTGTTCACCTCTGAGGAGTACCGCTCGTGGCTGCAGAGGGCGCCGTCCACCAGTGCCATCTACGAGAGGATTCGGCAGAGCAGGGATGTTCTGCAGGCGCAAAGGGCCGCGAGATTCACATACAGTGCGGAGAATTTGCTCGATCGCTCCAGGGAGGTAAGGACAAGATATGAAAATATGAACAAAATATACTGTCCTATCTATATAGGAACAAAATAATCGCATACAGAATTGGCTTGGCGTGACTCTGTCCCAGCATGAGTTGACTCATCACCTAGGTGCATGTAGTTAGCACGTGCCCTTCCTACTTGTCCTCTAATTGAACGGGGAAAGTGATAACTACCTATGGTCCTAGACGATGAGTCAACACGGACAAAGAAGCGGACAGACAGAATAAGGGGATTAGCAATTCCAGGCAATTTTGTATGTGTGTATACGACTCCATAACTTTCCCGGTGTTTCATCTCGATTGTGGTTAAGCCCCAAGAATTCTCCAGTTTTGGCTCAGCAATATTATACCCAGCATGGCTTGTCGCGGTCAGCGTCTTGGCTCCGGAAGATTAATGCCGGAGCGCATTCCCACAAGGCAGCTGATCACAGGGAAACATTTTGAACTTAATAAGAAGCAGCAAAGAGTAAAGAAGAGGGGGGGGGGAAGCTGAGCTTTAATTCCGTAATTTAGTAGCGCTGGGATGATAAGGTCGTCTCATTTGAATCCGCCGGGAGGGGAAAACCGGAAGTGTACGTAAATTTGTCCTTATCAGGCGGAAGCAGTGAAGTTGACGATTGTCTCCCAGAGCTTGCATCAAACTCTAGCGAAATGTTCCCCTCTCTCTCCTTTTTTTTATCCGAGTGGTATTACCAGAGAGCCTCAGGGAGGCAGCCTCTTGTCAACGGATTTCAACCGACTTTTCCTCTGCCTCCGCGCCTCTTCTTCCGACCCCCAGCATAAATCATTCTCAAAATCGTATCTTTCTAACGTCATAATGTTCCACCAGAAACTAGAAGGCCCTTGCCAGCCATTACATCGCGATTCAACCCAACCAAATGGTCCTGCTCAATAGGCTTGTACCATTTTCTACTCAATTAAGTCCGAAATTCGCCATGGCTACATTGTAATAAGCAGAATTTATTATGAAAATGTCAGAAATGGGTTGTAATGTGACGCCAACAAAGGTGCAATTCAGCATGTATACCTGCAGTAGTAATGATTGCGAAAAATGCTGACTTTTAGCTATTATTGCAATTAATCGTAACTAGTCGGCGGATCTTTGCAGCGGCAAAAATTTGAGCCACCTAATGAGTCCAATTTAAAATCAATTTGAAAATCGCAACTTTTTTTAAAAACCAGCCCTCCTAGAAAATTCAATCAAAACTTGCTAATTAAAAGTGCGAGCTTAACTTTGCACTCTCTGTAGCAAGAGCGTGATCAGGGGCTAAGCATCAATTAATCACCCTCATTATTTTCACAATACACATATCTGACTTATACGATGGAAAAAAATGTATGCCAAAGGCCATATTTTCTGCTATTTTATCATTGGCTAATTGGCACACTCTACAGGGTGGTTCACTGACCAAATTCTGATCTGTTTAAACAATACATTTCTGTTGTTTTATGGTGACGACACTTATGTCATTTAAAAAAATTTAAATCGGATTTATCCCGACAGTCACTCGTCGTTGTTGCTTTTTTCACTGGTTGCTGGGGTGAACACAGTTGGTATACTGTGGACCCTGGACACATATTCGATAGCATAACCGCCAGCCTTTTTTTCCCTTCTGAAAAATCCGGCAGGTCCATGCCTACATATCTGACATTTTGAGCTCACACCCCCCCTAGGAATGAATGGATACGTCCACGTAGTAGCGTAGTAGTTTTCAATTATACGCTCGAAGCGTCCGGTATATACGCCAATGACAGAGGCTGCGTCGATATTGGAGGCTGCCAACCTGCCAAGAGCCATCTGTTGATAACCAGGATCGGCTTTCACCATAGAGAGCTGCTGCAGCTATCATTTTCACCCTGGATGTACCCATTTACGGACACTTTTCTTTTTGAAACAAGACGTACAAAGAGCCTTCCTTTGTGGGAGCCTTCATTGAATTACAAGTCCAACTTTTTTTAAAAAGAAATCGCTAACGGATACGTAATCAGATAATTGGATTATCTCCAAAGCTCTTTTTGAGTCTTTTCATGTCTTTTAATTTCTCCAGACTAAAAAGATGGGGGTATAAGAAGGTACAAAAAAAGGCGCCAACGAAGCTCCTCCCTGTTGGAATTTCATTACATCTTGGAAGGAAATGGAGGATTAGGCTGTATCTCTGGTGTGCAGGCGGTGTAGAGTTGTGTCGTTTTCCAGGATCAGCCGTACTACGCGTACCGGCCCCATTTGAGCAGCTCCACGATCGAAAGGCCCGTGTCTCGAGCCCTGAGAATGGAGGCGTTGAGTTCCGGACAGTCTTCGGCCACCAGGAGGGTCAGACACCTTCTGGAGGAGAGTCGGACCATACCCAACCCATCGCCCACAAGGTCAACTGACCCCAGGATCCGACTTCTTCACATCAACCCGGCAGGTCAGAGAGGTCACCACTTAATAGACACAAAGCATGATGCGGTTGTTGTTTTTTTGTAGACCCAACAGCATGCGTTAACACCTCTTGGTTACATGATGCACAGGGTTTTGAAAGGTTGAACAGCCATACACTGTACAGTACGTCCGCATTGATTAGTTGCGAGTAGGAGGGCTTACGGATATACGACAGGTCGGTAACAAATCAAAATTTTGCTTGACACGGCGGGCTCTGCTTTTATTGCCACGTCGCGCAACAGTTTGGACACTTTGAAATTGCGGTAATCGACAGCAGAACTGAAAGGGTTTCACTTTAAAAATGTGAACTGAAACAGAGGTTCGGTGCGGGTATTTCGGCCTGTTGCCAATGTAAAATGGATATGATATCTCTGTACTGTAAACCGCAATTAATTAAAATGAAAACGGAGCACTTTTCAGCAGGCAGCCATGGGCCAATGATGGAGTTAATTAACCCTCATTCACTGGGCATAATGTCGAGCAAAGCTTTGTGTTTGCTGAATTTCAGTTATTTCACTCACGCGTAAGCAAATTTCAACCGTAATTTACATTCTGTATTCCATGGATTTACATTATATTCATTCGTTATTGAAAGCACGGAGTTAACATGTTGAATTTTGTTTAAATGTGTTTTCATGCACTACAAACCAGCGAAGGTTTATTCTTGTTGACATTAAACATTAGTTTAGAAGAGAAATGCATGTCTCCTGCATGTTGGAGCACAGAAGGTCATTGCCTCTTGTTAACTTGAAGTTCTTTCGCATGTCGTAATGCTGCGTGTAGTACGGTGATTGGCACGAAGTAATAATGAATTGATTCCTTCTCTAGTCCTCTGAATCTCTTCCAAAGCTTCCCACTTCATTTGATGGAGAAGGCGGGTCACACCAAAACCCTTGCTTCTTGCAACGGAGAATGAGTAAGCCTTTTGAGCTGCTCCCATCAACCTACTCCCCGATAAAGAATTCTTCACTATTGTTGAGCCTTAAATTATTATGAACCCCCAAAAGTCTAAATTATGGTTCTGCATTACGCATCCGATTACTGCCAAAAAATTAGCATTATGGCCATTAAATTTTCAGTCAGATAGTTAAAGGACATGTTATAAATGGAGCTGTAATAATCAGTATCAGATGAAGTGACTTATCTGTGCTTTTTATATACCCTGGGGATTCAGTGGTCCTTTCACACTGCTATACGGCACCACAATTGCACTGTGAGCAGTACGTGTACTTTCGTACTCTGCAGGATTTTTGCCATTCACAGTTGAGCTGAATTCTAGTGGTTTGTAGGGATTCATTGAATTCCCTCTACAATACACTGTACAGTACAGATGTACGTAATTGCCTTTTTTGCTCTGTCCGAATGCTAACACTCGTGCACCATTTTCTTCCAGTATTACTGCATGTTCAGTTAAAATGAAGTGCTAGGCACTGGTGCCAACTGATGCACGTCGAACAGTATGCCAAACGAACCATTGTCGTACCGCAACGAAATCACACGCTGCATCTGACACGTTCTGTTTCAGAGTTCCTAAAGTACAAAATGGACAAGGCGACAGTTGGACCATCTGAGGAAGGACTGAGCGGCTTGCTCTGGATCCACCTGCTGGCTGGCCGAGGCCTGAAGCCCACCACACGGGCCGAGCAATACCGCGACCTGTACTGCGTGGTAGAGTGCGACAGAGTGCATAAGGCGCGCACTGTGATCCGCACTGGAGACCAGAACTTCGACTGGGACGAGACCTTCGAGCTGGACCTGGTCAGCAACAAGGAGCTGGACTTCCTCATCTACTCCTGGGACCCACAGTTCCGTCACAAGCTGTGCTACAAGGGCTCCATCCACCTGGTGACCCTCCTTCAGGAGTCGCCTGTCCACCAGCTGGCTCTCAAGATCGAGCCAAGAGGGACCCTGTACCTGAAGCTGAGGTATCTGGAGCCCAGAGAGGCGTTCAGGAGGGCCACCAGCCCGAGGAAGAGCGCTTTGTTCGGGGTTGACCTGGAGACTGTGGTGGTCAGAGAAGGGGCCATCTTGACCGTGCCCATCCTGCTCAAGAGGTGTCTGGAGGAGGTCGAGAGGAGGGGCTTGGACATCATAGGCCTCTACAGACTCTGCGGATCGGCCACCAAGAAAAAGGCACTCAGGGAGGCCTTTGAGAGGAATCCTAGGACCGTCGACCTCGCACCGGATAACGTACCGGACATCAACGTCATCACAGGTATGGGCTGTTGTATTCCGCTGAATGTTAGCCTACATTGGTGCAAGATAAGTTACTGTCGTGTGAAGCCACGAAAAAGACAATGAAAATAGTGCAATGTTCTCATTCGTACAATGTGCAAGGAAATGTCGAGATGTCGCAATTCCACATTGTTGATAATGAATGAAAACTGCATGCAATAAAAATACAAGAACAATGTGACTGGATTTCAGTCGAAGCAGGTAATTAATTGAACTCAATCCTGCTTGAGTGCAGTTTGGAAATTTTTGTTGACATTGTATTGTCGTTGCAGGAGTTCTGAAGGACTACCTACGAGAGTTGCCGGAGCCTTTGGTCACCAAGTGTCTGTACCAAATGCTGGTAGACGCTCTGGGGGTCTGTCTTGCTGACGACCCTGAGGGAAATGCCAAACTCATGTTTTCCATTCTCGACTGCCTGCCTAAAGCCAACAGGGTGAGTACTCCACTTTGGGTCCATCAGAGCGAGAGTTACAAAGAACTAAAATGAAGAGATCTTCGACATCCACTCTGAACAGTGCTGGTATTTCCAGTTTTCCTGTGATCTGGAAATGCAAAGGGTCTTGTGTACACTATCCATTTGTCAGTTCAACTTGTTCGGTAGTATATGAGAGTCTGTGGATTTCTTTTCTGGGAGGATAACATTCTCAGTGCTCTCTGTGTCTGGGTCTTGGAAAAGGGACGAATGGATCGATGAGAACCCCAACTTTGCACACAAAGGAATAACCTTCTTGATATCTCACAAAAAAAAGACGACGAGAGAGAGAGTATAGGGTGGGGGAAGAGAATGAGAGAGAATGTATCATTTACTCCCCCAGAGACGCGCGAGAAAGAAAGGTTCTCTGTCACATTAGGTGTTGTTTCAATATATTATCTATCACCATAAAAACAATGACAAAAGCCAGAAGAAACCCATTTGTCTTGTTTTTTTCCCCCAGAACTCCTTCATCCTCCTGATGGATCACCTAAGTCTCGTAGCTTCCCAATCCGAGCGCAACAAGATGGCTCCCCAGAACCTGGCTGTGTGCTTTGGACCAGTCCTGATGCTCCAGAGCGAGGAGGAGATACGTTTGGACTTCCAGTTGGCCATCAGCGTTCTCAAGTACCTACTGGAAATATGGCCTAACAAGTCAGGTAATGTCCCACTGGGGTAGGAAACCAACTCAGAGACATGCACCGCTTTATTACTTATTATACCAAGTTAGTTCCCATGTAGAGTGTGACAGAGAAAGTACAACACACCAAGTCGTCCTCTTGAGACACTAGAGTGTAGATACATGTGCCTCATTGCAGATTAGAGTCAGTGATACCTTTTTATAACCGAATCGTCTGGACAAAAATACACAGCAGAGTGTATGTTACATTGTTACCTTCCCCCAACAAAGGTGTTATAGAAGGGTCTCACTGCACTTCCTCTGACATGAGAGAGGAAAACTGAGAGAAAGAGAGTATAGTGCTTGTCAATGAGCACGTGTTGCATGCAATGTGTGGTCTGGCTGAGAATCCGCACTAGCAAATGTACGCTTCCTATAGGACTGCACGTGCAGCTGAGAACGCCCTCTGCCCCGTGGACAGGAGCCTTGATCCATATATAATTAGAGAAAAAGATGGAGCCCATGCTAAATTTCGCCCACCCCATCTCATCAGATGGCCCCCAAAATGCATTGGCATATGGCGTTCGCCCCCCGATTGGCTGCTGCACAACCGCCAGCTGATGGAACACGGGGCTTATATGTCTCACACACACAATCAAGCCCTCCCTCGATGCTCCTTATTACCCAGGGCTGGCACGACCAATGGTATTTGCAGGTTTTTTTCCATCTTGTATGCTACATCCATACAATATTACGCATCATAATAATATAGTGAGTATATATTTGCCCGGGAGTGTTGTTGCACCTGGTTTGATGCAATACAGGCCCGATTTACACCGGAGTAAAATAGGTGACCACCATCTATTTTGCTCTAATATTGTGCGCAGAGGCATTGCCCATGTTCCCACTTGCGGATTCTTTATCACAGCAGATTGCTGGAGTAAACTATCCGTAACCTTTTCGCTTGAACTGGGGGCTTGGGCATTGCATCACCTTTGTACTCTCGGGACTTACAGTTCACTTGCTCTCGGTCAAGCCTTGCAAAATCAATCTCTCTGGAGGCCTTTACCACGTGTCCACTGGCAGCCGTAATTGTATTGTAACTCGAATTTGAATGTGTACTGTAGCTACTGTATTCGTTCAGTGGGCATTTACATTGCGTTAGTTGTAATATGTGATTACAGTGCGCCACAAGCACTGTAGGCCCAGTTAATTGCATAGCCCACTTGCCAAAAATATTGTAATTATCCGGTAGATTGCAATTGAGCGGATTATCGTATGTTTGGATAGAGACTCCTGCTGCTGATGGCCATTACAGGAGAATGATTTTGTAGAGGCCAGTACATGAATTTTGTGCAACTTATTTTTGGGGTTTTGGATTGCATATGTCGCATAAAAAAAGCTAACACAATCATGCCAGCGTCCCACACTCCATCATCATGTACCGGTATTTTGACGGATGGGCCCCCTCCATAAGAAGAAATATCGCAAAAGGGGGTCCCGTGAGATATATACACGCTGCATGTGTGCACTGCTTCAGCATGACCCGAGCATGCGGATGATTGATTTACCATATATAATATCGCAGCAATGGAAGTTGGATGCGAGCCTGTGAGGGGTCGTTTACGCCAGTGAGAAAACTGACCCGAGTTTAGAAACGGTCCACTTTCTATGTAGCTATGAGTAAACGACCCCAAGTACAACCAAGTTCCAATGCAGCGGACTACAGCCCTTTAAGCGAAAGAACGATCTGACGTCACACCATCCGTGTCTTTTGAGAGCATGCGCAGTAGTATGCTTGCAGGAGGAATTGAATGTGACGTCAGATCGTTCTTTGGTTTAACGGACTTTGAGAAACACGGAAGCTGGGGATGACCTTGCAATTGTCCCTGCCCAAAGTTCAACAGTGCTCCTTCCCACAGACAGTTCGGGAAACGGAGTCCGCCCCGGAAGCCGTGCCGGCGCAAGGGGGCCGGGGGGCCCGGGGCCGCTTCCGGGGCAGAGGTCGCCGGCCCAACCTCCTCCTTCAGCAGCAACAGAGTCCCAAGCAGTCCCCTGGCTCGGCCAGCGAGTCCTCCCCGAGTCCTCCTGCTAGCCGAATGCCGTCCAGGGAACCTCCTCACAGGGACCTGCCCCCGCCAAAGCACCCGCCCCCGCCCCCGCCCCCGCCGCCCAGGAGGGGAGTGGTGGTCGGCGCCGGCCCTCCACCAGGGGCCGCCCCTCAGCCCACATCGCACCCGACCATCACAACCCCTCCGACCACCCCGGGGCTGCCCCCCAGGCCCCGAACCCCGCCCACAGCCGCCCCCGTGGTTGCCTCCGTGCTGGTCCAGCCCTTCCAGCCGGTGGCCGTTCAGCAAGAGGAAGAGGAGGAAGAGGAAGAGGACGAGGAGGACGAGGAGGAGGACGAGGAAGAGGAGGAAGAGGTGGCGAGTCAGGAGGAGCAGGAGCACCACGGGAGACGCGAGACTGGAGACGGTCAAGAGGAAAAGGAAGAGGTCAAGCTGGAGCAGGTGGAGACCAAGGAAGGGCATCAGGTTGCGCCTCCCGCACAGGAGATGCTGCAACCGGAAGCGATCGTTGTGGCGGAAGGCTCCAACATGGCAGATATTTAACCACCATGATGATTACAATAAGGAGGCAGAGAAGAAAAAGAAGAAGACTACGACTAGTACGAGTAATGTTCCCTGTCATGACGCGGTGGGCCGGTTAAATGGGCGTCGTGGTGAACGTGATGGCATCCAAAGAGCGCCAATTATTGGAGTCTGCAAAATGGACTCAAAATCTTTCTCAGGGTACGATATATCATCCTATGATGGGCCCGTGGTACTTGAGAGTTACATTTCAATAAAGTATAATTATTATAATAATTATAATATAATATCATTTAGGCACTTGATGCCTTCGTGAGCAAGGAGCCCTGCTTTAAACGGCTTTATAATATTAATATATATCTTGAAATGATAAATAGCGATATATATGTAATTATACGAATGCAAGCGAAACAATGAACAGTATTATTATCAATTTCTATTTTAATTTCCGTGATGCTGTTTAAGAGGGAAAAAAGGATGCTGTAGGTGTATAGCGTGTTTCAGGAGTGGAAGATGTAATAATGTTAGCGACAGAGAGAGAGAGAGAAAGTGAGTGAATGCAAGTTTTATCACACACAAAAATATTAGCTTTACATATCAAGTTAATTCGACCGCTCAGCATGCATTTATGTATAGTTTTGCTACCTTTGACGGTCTGTTGGAAAAAAAAGTGTTCTGGATTGACATTTTTAAAGTCACATCAGTGATAGAAAAGATGTACATTTCCAATAATTGCCGCCTTTCCCCAAAGGCAAAAAAAAAAATATGTTAGCCTCAATGTGCTTTAAGGAGGAGGAATTCCATCACGATTGCCATCGACGCTCGTTTTCTGGTCACACTTAATTTTTCGCTTCGGGTGTCTACCCCCCTTCCCCACCCCCCCCTGCTTGCTTAACTTCCATTTTCCACCCTTCCAGTGGCCAAAAAAAAAGCTCTTACTACCTCCGAACCCATCAGGATGAACCTGATGGACGTCTTTCTTCCTTCTCTCGCTCTCTTTTTTTAAAAGGTTGTTTTTTTTGTGTAAAGCACGCCTGTCCCATGCTCAGAAAAGCTTACCAGAAATGCTGTAAGCTTCTCAGGATCGCCATGGATATTTCTCTCTCCCC
>KZ538697.1:34058-53845 GCA_000934665.2 Catajapyx aquilonaris
CCCCCCCCCCCCCCCCAATACCTAGTCAAGAATTTGGGCTGGTCCCAAATCTTGTGGTCTTGCAATGTTGCATTTATATTCAGTTTGGCTGTTTTTTTTTAATATGTCTAAAAAATAATCCCCCCTCCCCGGCGTATTTATTTATAAATCCCAGCGCACAATGACATCCACTATGCCTGTTTGAACTAAACCAGAGAGACTCTGAAAGGGAAAAAAATATATATTATTTATTCAGAGGCTTGATGACACTACTCGAGTATACTAACAGGAGACGAAACTTTCAAAGTGCCTTCAGGCGGCGCGGTCATGTCTCTATAAGTAGTTTGTTTAACACCCCTCTTGTTTTTTTTTCTTCATTTTTTATCAAAATGGATGTACTATTAAGGCGGAATTTTGGTTGTGTGCACCAAGTCCAAGATTCGCTGGAACAACTAGACGCCTTTTTTGCTGTTGTTTATTACCCAAAACCAAAACGGGGGTGCGAGTGAGACGATTTATTCGAGTGCGTGAGTGCGTGACCCTACGACATGCTGGGGGAGAAAAGTGCATATGTGTTGGGTGTCCCCCCCCCCCCCCNCCCCCCCCCCCTGTCACTCCCCCAAACCCTCCCATCCAACCAAAAAAAAAATGCCATCGTTAGAGTCTTGTCAAAGTGGTAGGTGTAGCGCTGATTTTTTCCGTTAGCGAGGCGTTGATGTCGATAGCAATAAGGCTCCTGACTCTCTAATTTATTTATTTATCAACAAAAAAAAGAACCATCATGCGAAAAGGCCTGACAAGCAAAAATTTGTTTTTGAAAAGTAATTCTCGGTGCCCAGGAGAACTGATGCTGTGGGGACGAACGAAAAAAAAAAATTGTAGCTGGTTTATGCAACAACACTGCCAAATTACAACAACTTTCATCCCGTACATTTTCTCTCCCAATCCCTCCTTTTTAAGAAAAAAAATAGTTCCACCCCTTTTGAAAAAATATGTGGTAGATATCCCTTATCCCCCTTGATGATCTCCAGGGAGATGTCCAGGACTTCCAGATTCCTCATTTGGTTTTCTTTTTTTTCCCCCACTTTTTATTGTGTCCGAGACGCACTAGGATAAGAGTACTTGTAGTGCATATAGCCATGCTTTCTTTTGAATTAGTTGTTTTGTACAATGCAACAATATTATTGATCAATTTTTAATATTTACTTCAATATGAACTGTCCACCAAAAGAATGGCTGCATAAAAGCTTGATTACTCGATGTATTTAAAAAGCTGCAACGGTTGGTACAAATCAGATTGTGGGATTTCAATTTTAAAAAAACAATAATGTTCTCATACAATAACATAATAATTAATAATCAAGCTTTTCGTGTGGTCTTTCATTCTGCAGCGTGTTTGATGAGCAAGAATAGCCGAAATGGATTTTGGTGTGGGCTATTTAAAAACGAGAGTACTAGATACTTACAAGGTATTTATGGCATTTATCTTATCAGTTTTTGGGCGGTCCGATAAACAAATAGAAGAGCTGGAGGTGAGATCTGTAAAAGGAAAGTTGTCTCAAACGTTTCTTGAGTCCAATTGAGATTAAGGCCAGGGGATTACACCGATCGAAAATTGTTTTCAACTAAAGAAAAGAAGGTAACCCGCATTTTCCCTCCCCCCTCCCCAAATATTTCCCCCAACAATTGCATCAATGAATAATTACTCCTCCAACCCAATCCCAGCCGATTAGGAAGCCACAAACTGGTGCTATTCCGGCCTCGTGTTTTGTCCCAGTGTTTGTCGTCTTCTCGAAGCAACAGGTAATACTGTTCTAATAATAATACTAATAATAAGCAAATATGGACGCTGTGTAGGTGTTTACAAAGCAGAAAGTGTGAGTGTGAGCAATAATTCGCCTCTTTGAAAAAAATAATAATAATAACCCACATATAATCGCGCCGTCTTCTCTCGAATTTATTTGTTTGTTTTTTTAAATGAATTTACACCCCGCTCATTCGCAGCACGTATACCGGTACCGGTATTAGGAAGAACTCACTGATATGAGTAAAAATAAAAAATAGTAAACCTGATTTCCAAAAGTGGCCTATTGTGACAATCTACTAATTAGTGTTTTTACACAGGTCAACCCACCTTCAATAATTATTAGAAAGAAACTGAAACTTGTAGTCGGTAGAATTTCTTCCTCGCACATGCACCACTTAGGTTTTGTTTCCTTTCGAAAGCCAAAAACATCTCCCTTAGAGGTAATACTGGACATATATAACCATCTTAAAACATTCCAATTTTTTTTTTCAAACGTGAGAATCTCCCCGTACATTCCTCATAAAACTACAGTTTAGTGACTCAACAGGTGGCCAAGTCTCATTTCTCACAAGGTGAAACGTTATTTTTGTACCCTCAGACCAAGAAGTCGACAGCTTTCTGTGTTTAGTGGATTTTTCTCTCCCCCCCCCCCATCACCCTCAACACCCCCTCCCCAATTCAACCCCCCCTGTTCTTATACAGAATTGATGTTTTACTGGGAAAACCGGATGATTTGGATGTGTATTTCAAGAGGTGGGGGGGTTAGGACATTGAAGACAGATGTCGAATCTTCCCCCTCCTTCATAGTGTTCAAAGTTGCCAATGTTACAGCTTTCGAGGGATAAGGTTTTTAAACAAAAAATGGACAACTTTTTTGACCAGGCTAAATCACTGTCTTCATTTTTTTTAAATAAATCGCTTTGTGTTGATTTGAGTTGATATCCAGAAAGAGCGTGGGTTTGTGGCACGGCTTCACTGCGTATAGGCAAAGAACTTGAAGATATTTGTTATTAGACTAAAGGAGTTGATGGAACTGGATGTAATATAAACAAAACGGAAACAATGATGGTAGAGGTTGGAGCACAGGCGGATGTTTCAATAACGTCGCCTTCTGGGGTTAAATGGGATACATGTGACCATACGAATAGAGAGCAGGCAATATAATGAGGGGATTCGCCTCTTCATCACTGCCACTAAAGCATGTTCGCAATCCTGTTTGTTACGCCCTGTTGTTACATGTTTGAATAACTCATGGGCATGAAGCAGGCTTGTGAACAGGCCTTATATTATTTAAAAACGAGTCTTGTTTCCAATAGAGGGGCAGGAGCACGACTGTTGGTGGTGTTTAACAAAATAAATAAATTGTGGAAAAAGCCTACTTGTCACTGCCAGAAAGGATCGCCACAAGAGGGCACTGAAATGAGGCAAATTTTACTGAAATAAAAAAAAATGTTGTGCAGTACAATTAGTTGCTTTTGCTATCGGCTGTGCTGGGTGCAAAAAAAAGGTGACCCGTTTTTGGGTAGTGATGGAGGCTTCTCATTTCTTTATTGAGAGAAATAAAATAATGTGTAAGGAATAAGTATAAACAAAATAGACAAATCCAAGCAATTTTGTACAGATTGAATTAACCGTGGAAGACGCGCGTTCTACCCTCTTTTTCGCAGTGATTGTTTGCTAGATTAGCTTATACCGGCGCGTTGTAAATACCGTCATAGATGACCTGGGACAAGGAATGATAACACAAAGAGGGAATTTTTGCGAGCCAATTTCTTTGTTCTAAATTATTGCTTTCTCACCAAGTTCACATTGGTCGGGTTTTGTCCTGCCGCAATATTCGGAGAAGTGTAAAGGTTACAGGCGAGAGCGACAATGTGGAGGTGCAGTGCCCTCTGAATTGAATAAGGAAGAATAAATAATAATTAAAATAATAAAGGAGAAATGATGGAAACGTCACTCAAGGTTGGACGTTGTTACATTCCAGTTGTGATTGATTAAGGAAAATCTGTACAGTAGGATATACTGTGTTATACGTAACAGTCCGTTAACATGCTACTACTAGAATATTATTGTAGTGTACATTTTTGCAGTGCTATGTTTGGTTCTATGAGAAAGTGATGTGCGCAGATAGAGCGTTGTGTCAGCTTGAGCACATATCAGAGAGAAAGAGAGAGAGAGATTTTTTAAAAAAGATACTCGGATGTAAAACGGATCAATTGCACATTTTATTGTCACCGTTATTTTTTTTTTGAAACCTATTGTTTCTCGTCTGTTTCGTGTCAAGGTGGGGGAGGGGCCAGTTTGTTTTTTAATTATGTGTTTTGTAATTTTTTTAAAAAAAACTCTGATTTACTCCTCTCCCCCATGAACCTCCCAAGACGAAAGGCTGGATAGTTGTGTATAATCATCACCGCCTGACATATGTATAATTCTGGCTATGTGCATTGTCCTTTTCTACTTTCCTAAGTGTATGTGGAAAAAATTGTAACCCCCCTACATCTCGTTTCAGAGTAGACGACATCTGCTGTTGTCTAGCGGACTATACAGTATTGTGGTTTGTTTGTACAGCCGGCCTGGGTTGTAGTTGTTATCTAGTTTTGTGAACGTTGGACTACACCTAGAAGGAGCATCCATTGGACAGTCGAGTCGCAAATCCTCTCTATTTCCTTCCCCGATCCTCTTTCAACTTTCAAGGTAGACAAATCCGATACCATGCAAGGCCTTATTCAGTCCCCCCCTGTCGAACCAACACATTTTTTCCACCTCTTTGCCAGCCTATCGCTTTAGGTCTTTGTCATAGGTGTTGATCTATAGGTGCTAACTGCGGATCTCCTCTGCTTCCTCGTCCAAACTCGCCTACTTCTCTTCAAAGGATGTCTTTTTGCTGCACTTTGAATCCGAGGTTTGGATATACCTTCACCCCCTTTCCTAGACCTTCATTAATCCCCCACCCCCCACCCTTTTGCTCCTTCTAGAATCTAGTCCCGCGGCGAATGAATTTTTATGACTAATGTTGATGCAAAGCATGATATACCCACAGAGAAGCTGCCACTCTGTTACTATGAATACAGTAAAATGTTGAAATGTCGTTGGCACTTTCATCTCTCGCCTTGTGGCCTTATTATCCCAACCAGATGGTGCTTCCGGGGACCTTTTTTTAACCAACCATTTTAACAAGCGGTTAGCTTGTTGATGTGGCACTTTTTGTACTGTTAACTCTTGAGAGGTAAGTTAAAAAATTTGGAAAACATGCCGGGATCAGACACTGGTGACTTTACGCCTCTATAAGTATTCTGACGTAAATCTCGGTGGTAAGATTAGGCACGTTACCGTCAGTGTTAGGTTTATTAAACCAGGGTTTAATATATTCATATTGCAGCAAAGTAGGGCCTACCACTGATGACGCGACTAGGCCTTATTTGTTGGACCTAACCATTTGTGTCTGAGAACCACTTACACTGAAAATTCAAAAGTATGAGAGTACGAGATTTCGTACAGATTCGTATTTAACATGTATACATTTCTGATAATTGAGAAAAGTTATGATACCTTTAAAAGCAAAATGTGCATAAATGAACCTACTTGATTTGATGATTTTTCAAAGACGGTACTGTACGAGTACACTCTAGCCTACAGGATAATCAACAATAATTATAATAATGTTACGCATCTTCACAAAATACACGGGTGTGTAATAATACGGTAGTACACTCTGAATTCAGCAGTATATGGGAAGTCCCAGATATTATTAAGGTCCATTTAATTGAACGGGAATTAAATAACGTGTATAATTTATACCGATTTAATCATTGCTCCATCAGAAAAAGGTTTTTATAAATCCGTCTCATCAAAAGTTAACATTTAAAAAGGTAACTTCGAAGTAACTGAAAAACTACAGGATGCTACCCCCTATCTCTCCTACCCCCTCCACCACCCCCGTGCTCCATTTCTTTTCCAGCATCCGGTTCCGCGGAACTTTCATGTATCCTGCACAGCCTGGATGGGATGGTCCTAGATGATACTTGAACAGAATTTCCCGATCGTGAGTCCGCCACATGTCCTATAAACGCTCTACACTTGACCTCATAGGTCATTATTTTAACAAAGGAATGTAGCTGTGCATCGGTCCATTCACCATCGGCAACAACGTAAAGGTAAGTGAATGAAATCCTTGCATAATGTCACAATAACGCACATTACGTGCATAATTATTATTATATTGTGTTTTCTGTCTGCATCCGCAGTTCATTATTTATGCATTGTTATCTTCAGGGAGAGGTAAAATGAAAATTATTGACAATTCTGCATAATTTAATTCACATCAAACTAGTGCGTAAAATGTCCAAAGCATCAATGTGTTCACATTAGGCATTCCGGAAATCCGTTCATTTAATGAATCTAAAAGTTCATCACCAATATGCATAAATTAATATACCGGTACGTATTTGTGGGACTACTACAAAATAGATGATGTTATTGATATGACGAGCTATTGCACTCATTTAGAATGGCTCATTAGTGACTGGTTTTTGTGCAATATTGTGCGCTTTATAATTATGTGAAGTGTGTCCAGAGTCGCATGCGTATACTGGACACTGGACTTGCATGCATGTGTGAATGCTTACAAGGACTACTATACCTATAAAGCTCAAGACGTTCAGCAAGGAGCCGTAAATCAGCATCCATGCTTGCAGGTCTGTGCCTTTGAATTTCTAGCTCAGTGGCCATATAAAGATATAATAGTCTTACTCCAGTATCAGGCTGTCGTGGATGTTTCCTCAGGTAATGGCACATTTTTGTGGAGGAATGGCGTCTCAAGTAGCATGTGCGTCCGTCTCGCTTTGACCAGTGTAGTATCACTGATTTCCTGAAGCACATTACACTGCAAAAGCAGGTGCGCAATATCTTAGATTGATTATTCAAACGGTTCGTACAGTATGCACTTGTAATATACCTGTGAAGGGCTCTGAAATTGAGGCGCCTTATTCTCGATTTCCTGGAAGTCTCATAGCATCTCGTATACACCAATTATTATTGATCCGTAAAGCAAAAGTTCTTTTCCAATTCTCAGCAAATATCAACGCTACTGTGACATTTCGAGAAACACCTGAATAGGAAAAGTCTGACAAAAGGGATCGTCGTCAATTTGTACTAAAGGTCTAGCGGAAGCCATTTTTAAGTAGCTTTTTCACCCAAACCAACAGTTGAGTGGAAATCCACCTACACTATTTTAATTAATCAATTGAATGTGTACAACTGTAACATATAGGATGACTGATTGCCCAAGTTCTCATTACTATACCTAGTGAACTGTGATCTTGGGCAACTTATGCACCACCCTGTATAGTCTTTCATGTCTTGAGAGTTACCTAACAACCCGCCGAGTGGGAAGACGGTGGGAAAGCATGACCATTAATCTCATTGACCAAACTCTGCAACAGTTGGGTTCAGAGATTAAATGTCTGCCATTCAGTATTCACCAAGTATAACCTTCACAGCGTGTGCTCTGTAAGGGTTATTCAGAGAGTAAATGGAGGGAGGCCGCGTGTGGAGTGAATACGATCAAACTCTAGATTTCCTGATCTTCCTTTCTCCTCAAAGAGGAACTTCAAATACCCATATTACATAACCTTGAAACCCAATGGTCGCATTATTGATAAAGTTGTTTCTTCTCGCGCACTCAAACCTCGTTTCACTCGAAAAAATATTTATCATTACTTTGTGATTAATCTTTCTGATTAGAACATGCACGTCACTGGCTTTATTTCAAGCCAGAATCAAGATATGATCTCCATGGACTGTTACTGTAATTTCCAACATTCAGGTTGCAATGTGCTTTATTTGATGAATCCAATTAAATGGGACCATGAAAGATGCTTTGATTCAAATTCCGCAGATTATGATGAGCGCTTTGCAAGTAATAAGGGGCCGATGAGTTATAGCAGAATGCTGTTTCAATGTAATTGTAATATAACCATCCACTCATGCTTCAGAAATCACTGAATATTTGACCTTTAGAGCGTGTTTGTATTGGCACGATTGTTGCCCATGCATTAAAAAATGGCATTGTATTACAGTGTGGTGTAAAGTCCACACTCTGCCTTTAGTTTATACCTGACTCTGTATTCCAGTCCCCTTTAATATCAGAACCTGCCAGTCTCCAATACTAAACTTATAATCCCCTCCCTCATCCCTAATATACACTGCGCAGCATTTCGCAAAATTGTTCCACTTTTGTTTCCGTTATAGACCCCGGCTCTCCTGCGACTATGATTACAGCCGCACCTAATTTAACATCATGCGTCAGCATTAAATGAGCGTCCAGACCAGACTTTCGAGAATTAGTGGAGCTTTCAAATCGTCGGAAAATGGGAGGGCAGCAACCCTCCCCCCCAAAAAAGAGGAGGAAAAAACGACGAGTGTAGTGAGCTGGCAGACCTCTCAGAAAATCCGCTTGCAAGGAAAAGCTAGTAGTCCGAGTGGTCTTCCTCCGGCCACGAAAGAAAGCGAAAAACACGTATTGATAGAGGCGTAATTCTTCTCGGAAGGCTTATTATTGACCAGGACGTCCTGCTTTTCCCGGGGTCTAATACGAGATTTCCTTGCCATTGGGAAACCCTGGCGCAGGAAACCGATTTATAAGCCTGGAATGGACAACCTCGTCTTCTCCTCTTCCTTCTCAGGCAGAGCGGATGCTCGGTATTAAGGCCTTTTACGTCACAAGGTTCATCCGCTGCTTCATCCAAGGAGAGAAAATGAAGCTGCCTTCCTCTCTTATGTCTCAGACTTGATGAGAAATCTGAATTGCCGCTAATCTACCGCATGTGGTTACGCGCATATTGGCTCAAGCCTAATGATCCCATTCAACAAGCCTCTTTTAACCCAAATGCCAGAATTATTTTTCGCTCAATTTTTTTTTTTTTTACATATATACACTTATAAAAGTGGAAGTTTGTACAGCATATCTATGTATGTTCTGGCTACCTAACCCACTTCCACACCTCTGAGAGTACTGAAATTTTGCTCACTGATGTCTTATGTGCCAATGATTAAGGGAAAAGTCCCAAAAATCTGAACTTTTTTAAAAGTTTAAACACCCAAAATCTAGACTTTTTATTTGTTTGGTTTGGTGTTTCAGGCACTTCTTAGCTTTTACAAACTTCTCTCATTTTATCAATCCCCGTGCGAAGAACGGGTCCACTGCTTGTATTTTATAAACAAATGGCTAACACAATAGGGGATAATCTAACCGTTGCGCAGGAAGCTAGGCATATTATGAACATACTGCGTAGATCAAAGTTATTAAATATTAAAATGTGCATTAGTGTGGGCACTGATTTACCTGTCCCCAAGATAGCCAGCGATTGCAGATAATTTCTCATATGCTGGAGTGATTAATTACTGAGGGTGGGAAGAGGTGGGTGGTAGTTAGCATGAAAAATGGGGAGGATGACCGGGACTGCGGTGTGTCAAAAGAGTAGGAGGGGAAAAAGTATAGAAGTGCGTGAGTGGTAGATGGGGCCTGACAACTTCCGTTTGACGATAGGAAATCAATGCCAACAGGGCATGAATCCCAGAGGAATTCATTGTGGAGTGGCCCCCGTCGTCAAAGTTGCATTAGCTGCTTCTCTTTCCAACCCCACACATTTTTTCCCCCTCCTCCTCCTCCTTTTGGCAGATTGACTGCTCCCTAATGACGTCTCTTGTTGGTTTAAATTGTTTCCTGGGAGGTGCTACAATGATGGCCAATAGCTTCCAAAATGCGAATTGAAATGCTGATAAATTATTGGCGTCGTAATGGCAGTGATGGTCGGGTTTATTGCCATGTGGGTATACTCCAGATGGGTGATAATAGTAGCATCAAACAGTCGCGGTTTACAGGTGTCGCTGAGAGCTTAATTGCAGGCTATCACATTTTGCGGGGAAGGACATCGCTCTCTTTTTTTTTGATCTATTGCCGTCCGTTTGGAAAATAATAAAAAATTGCTCGATCGGAAGCGAGGGGCCCTGGGCGTCTCTAATTGAGTTTGGACTGGGATTGATTTTAATGGCACCTACCATGGAAGCAGGGAAGCCCTCTAGTCCATCCATTGTCGCCCCCATAAAAAAAAGTACCCTTCCCTCTCTCAAATGACCAGCACCTGACCACCTCACAATTATTATTCACACCCCCATGCACACCGGACTTCAAAAACCCTGCAATAAGCAACATAACCCAATAATAGCTGTTACAATAGTAGTTCTAGTTATGGCAGTTATTAGATAGCTACATATCTAACTGTAACAGACTAACAGTTATATAATATTATTTTAAAAGTCATATAATATATTATTTTAAAATAGTCATATAATATATTATTTTAAAATAGTCATATAATATATTATTTTAAAATAGTCATATAATATATTATTTTAAAATAGTCATATAATATATTATTTTAAAATAGTCATATAATATATTATTTTAAAATAGTCCTAGTAGTGAATATCATTTATGGCTATGAATAATTAATAGGTATGGCAATGAATCGCAATGAATATAATCGGTACATAGCTGCAGGGCGGCATGCTGTTGGCGTAGTGGCTTATATCGCCACAGCGTGTCTTACACTATATCTGAGGTCCTGAGTTCGATCCCCGGACCGTTAATTTGGATGCTTGTGTTCTCTCCGTATTCGACGGCTGGGTTATTCTCGGGGACCTCCCGTTTCCTCCCACAATCAAAATCGATCACAGCATCAAGGCAATGATTATAAAGACGATTTATCAGATGATCCCATAAATAAAGGACCAGAAGGAGGCTATCACAGTGTATCCATCATCATCATCATCATCTTTATTATTATTATTATTATTATTATTATTATTATTATTATTATTATTATTATTATTATTATTATTAATTGTTGTTGTTGTTGTTGTTGTTGTTGTTGTTATACAGTACATACAGCTCTAGCCACATGGTTATAATATTATAGTTACAGCTATAACAGTTTTGTAGTTATGTTTTATAATGTTGAAGATGTTGCAAACTTGGGCGATGGATGATTAAATCATCGCCCAAGTTTGCAACATCTTCGATGGCTCGACCTTTGCCTTGCTTCCTGCACTGTATGCACGGCGTCATACAAGGGTGCGGTTGCATACAAGCCAGGATATGTTGATCCTGGCTTGTATGCAACCGCACCCTTGTACGACGGCGTGCATACAGAGCAGGAAGAGCAAACTAGGGTTGCCTTCTTCTCCGGCCATCTTTCCATCAGCTAAGCACCTGCTTCCACCTGTTGTGAGATCCGGCAACCACGTCCCCCTCCGCTCCCTCCGCTCCCCTCCCTTCAGTTCAGAGGGTGATCAGGCCTCGCTTTCCGAACCCTCCGCCGTTCCAACCTAGTCCCCCGCCGACTCTCCCCCCCCTCCTCCCCTTTGACACACAACCAACCGGGGCACCAACAAACCCAGGGGCCGCCCCTCCCAGTGCCCGCCCCTGTGTCTGCCCCCCCACCGAGCAGTGCTGTGTGCCTAAGAGAGAGAGGGTTTGTTTTGAGTGCCGAGGATGAGTCCGCGTCGGTGTCCTCCGAGCGATGGGCATCGGTAGGGTCGTCGTGGTCGTCGCAGCAGAGGGAAGGAGGAGCAGCAGCAGCGGCGGTTGTGATGCGAGGGGCGACGACTTATGCCCCCCGTCGCCATAGACACGGGGCCGCCTCCTCCTCCTCCTCCCAACCACACCACCACGTCGTCGTCGTCGCCACAACAACCAAGGCTGGCTGGCAGGTGAGAAGCACGAGGAAAGGGGCGAGAGATGATGGACACTAAAATAGAACACCATTGGGGAGGGTCATGCAATCACAAGTGACACAAGCAATAAACAGTAGGCCTAGGGCATCATCGCTTTTATTGAACTAATCAATTGCGCTTAGACGTAAACAGAAGCCCTAGAAAGGAAAAATAAAATTCCGTGGGTGGTCGGAGGCGGAAAGCCCACTGGAGTTTTCTGGAGACTGCTTTAGAACTTTCCGTTAGTCTGGAGCCCCCCGCCTGATGTACGTGGGTAATGGTAAAGGCGGAATAATAGGCTGATGAAGTACACCTCTGCGGGGTCAGGCGGAGGAGTTTTTTTCACATGGAAAATTGTCGATGGGGGTCTCGTGTTTCAGTGGCTTCCTTCAGGTTTTCCTGTTTATTCTCGCAACCGAAATCCGCTCCCATGTTTATATGAAAGGTTCGCGTATGAAATGAAAGATGATCCCTAAGAGCCCGTAGGCCTATTGCCGGGTAACCTATAAGAATAAACTAACGTTGTGTTCAGTCTTAGCTGCGACAACTCAAGCTCACCATTTTGTCATTTCTAGATATTAGTGTTTCAAGTTTTTTGTTTACATTATCGTATATGTCAATGTGGCCAAAACACAGTTACGTGCTTTGTACCAAAAGGCATAGTTTACAAATAGGAGTTTAATGGTGCATTTATCTCCATTTACATCATTTTCGAAGATACAGGGTTTTCGCTTGGGCCGTCAGAGCTGAGGGGAAACCTACAGAGAAGGGTATGCCTTCAGAATTGTTACACGTTAGGTGAGGAGGCGTTTGATTTTACGAATAGCTAGAAGAGCTACTACCTGTGGTTGACCTGAGCAGCCATTGAAGTGAGGCGTGCAAGTAATTAGGGCTTTGTGGCGTTCCCTGCTGTATATTCATTTCTGCATAATTGCTCTACTCACAAGCCCTTGCATTGGTCATTGTTGTTATACTGAAACCAGTACAATGTACAGCAAATATACGTATGAAAGTTATAATAGTTCCAACAGCAGTAGACATGGTTAAAATTGGACAATAGTAGAAGAGTAGGCTGCTTTAATATTTCTGCTCAAAAAGAAAATTCTGCAGTGAGCTTTCATTTTCATTTGAGACACTTGCATTAATGTTTTTGGACAGCAAACACAGGATGCCATTTTAGGTGCGTCGAGGTAACTTCTGCCTTACTACTGTTGGTAGGACAACATTTATTGGGTGATTCATAGTAATCATAATCATAGTAATTCATATTCGCGCGATTAATATTGCCAATCTCTTGATGTTAATTGGCCGTTTACTGTAGTTATAGGCGTAAACTTGGAAGCCTTTTGCTTGTGCTGCTCTAATTTTTATGTTATGCTTGAGAAAAACCTGTTCCTTGCTTCTCTATACCACCGCATGCTTCAATTTTCAAGTTTTGTAACTGCATACCTTATGGTATTGTAGTACGTAGTGTGTAGTTGTATCAAACTGATATTGTGAGTAATTAGCAGCTCTAATTGTGCTCATGCCTTGGTTAGAATAAGTTTCTCCAGATGCATTTCTTATTTCCTACGTAAAAATGTAAAACAGTGTTGTCATCACAATCTCAATGGTTAATTGTAACATGCTTCTTTGTCCCTGCAAGGTAGGTTGAATGTGTTTTAACGTATTGCAGAAAATGGGTGGAAACTTGTTGCTCTGATGTCAGATCTTATTGCATGACAACGTTTGAGGCAGCACAGTGCATTTTTTTTCTTGGATCAGTGAGCATTTAGTATTAATTTTAGATTCTGAGAATGATTTCTTCCTATAGTTGCAATACGCATATTCACGGCCCAAGATCCAGGCATTATTACCCCGGACATTGCAACATGAAGGTGTGAAACTTGGTTGACTATAGCTGGTAGAGTGGATGGGGTGCCGTATCGCCTATTTATCCTCTTCTCAGAAGAAGTATTATAATTTCCATGCCTTCCTTACAACAGCATGCTAGTTTAGTCATTGAGTATGCATTTTGTTTGTGCCATCATGCTGTAATAGGCTAGGTACAGTGAAACCTGCCCATAACCCTGGGTATAGCGGAAACCTGTCCATTGCAGAATTCTTTCCGGGAATGGGCACATGCATAGGGCATGCAATGTATTTTTTGACGGATATAACGGAACCTGCCCAATGCGGAAACGGAAGGGATTTTTGTCTCCCTTCAAAGAAAATCCCTGTTCATAACGGAAATCAAAAGGCTCACATTATTTCCTACGGGTCACAAAAATGAAAACTACAGCTGAGTTCCCTATCGGCCCTCCCAGAAGGCCTCTGAGTAATCCTTTTTGGACTGCCTGCGTGTCTCATAATTGCTACCGGCCCGTGGCCTTTAATATGAAGGGTCCTGAGGAAAGGGGAATATTTTTGGTTGGGCAACTCACAAAACCGTTTGTGGGATGGGTCAAGAAGATGTGTCTCATGTGATTCGTAGATGCCTTTTAGTCCACGGTTGAGTCCAGTTTTAAAATGTCGGGGAAGAGGAAGTGGGTTGACATGGGTTCAACATATTGCCCGAGTCCAGGCGGTGGTCGAATGAAGCAGGCAAAATTATGATTTTGCACCATATTGACGTAAGGTGCTTATTTTTGCTCTCCTTATTTTCCTCTCTTTTTCACAGGCAAAAATAATTAGTACCGTCCTTGATCTGGTTATAGCGGAAACCTGTCCATAATGGAAAATTTTTGAGGTCCCTTGCGATTCCGCTATACACAGGTTTCACTGTATTTTTATTTATTGTCTTACAGAATTGAATGTTGTGTATTGCAGGTATCAGTGACTGGTACTGTGTAGTGACACATGAGGGAAATTCTGCTTTTCATGTGTCTTTATGTCTAATGTTATTTTGCAAAGCATGTAGCAGCTGAAAGAAAAATCTCAGGTAGCAGAAGATCATAATGGTTTTACTTTTCCAGTTCATTGCTGAGAAAACACATGTCGCTTCCAATTATACTACTTCCTGATTTCCTTCACTTCACAAATTCCATCTAGCTTGATAATGCTTCTGGCTGACATTGATCAGTGGTTGTGTATACAGCACACTAGTGAGGCATGAGAGCCCTCCAGGTGGCTTGCAAACTTATCAGAAATTCAAATTCTTTATTGTAGTTTTACTGACAAGCAGCAGTTTGCTTGTGGGGTAAGTGGCCGTAGTGGGCTGCAGGATATTCTGCTCCTCCACAAGTAGCAACCGTAAAAGGATAATTGGGAACACCGTTGTAGATAAATAAATTCACTGAAACTGATTGTCATAGGCAGCAGTTGTTCGTAGTTTTCATAGAATGACTATTCATTTGCTTCATTGCTTTGTAATTGTTATGTTCATCATTGTGAATGGGATTTTATTTTATTAGTTATATTTTATTCCATCATTTCATGACATTGGCATTATCTTACAAATAATCAGTTAAATCACATTCCTTAGTCTGATATTACGTTGAAGTGCACTGGTATATTTGTGAACCTCTCCGTGAATTGCACTGCACATATATTTAGTTTCTTTGATAATTGCAATGATATCAATTTAACTTGTCTCAAGCAACAGTCCTGTGTTCTGCGTAGTGTGAAATTAATTTTATATGGTTTTCAAGTTGTCTTGGAATGCATCTACAAAATTTCCCCTGCCTTGGAAGTATATATCATTGGACAGGAAAATTATGTCATTTATCTAATGCCTCAGACTGTTCAAATGTATGCTGTGGCTTTACATTTCCTTAAGTGAAATTTCATTATCAGGACATATGTGATGCTGTTGCTTTAAGTTATGATTTGCTGTATATGCTTTCTTATTATTGTGAAATTCCAGTATTAATTTGATTTTCATTTCAGTTTATTTGTGGAGTAGTCTTCTCTGCCTGTTGTCACCCAAGTGATTTGCACCATTTATGCTTCTTGAGTTTGGAGTTTGTGTTGGGGCACATTTATTTATTAGTGCTTTTATAATTTGCTTGTGTTTTACTTGCGTTTAATAAATGTTTTGTTTCGTACTCCGTCTTTTTATTTGAATTATTTCTACATATCGAATCTTATTGCACACATCATTTATGTTGTAAGTTTTTATTGCTGGTATTTAAAAGGGGGACAAATTCAAAAAGTTCAGTTCGTAATATTGCACATTTTCATTACTACACATTCCTGAGATATTGGTGTTAAAATCAAAAAATGTAAATTACACTTCTAAAGAGCATATTTTTCGAGTAACTCAATAACAGGCCATAGCATTGTCATGTTTCAGTAAAGATTTTATCAGATTTCAATGAGGCAAGCTTCAGAACTACTAGTGCTTCATTGTCACTCTCTGCATAATTATTGCAAGTTCAGTTGGTTTCATGAAATTGTTGGCTTATTTGTGCCATTTTTTAAAAACAATCTTGGGAATTCTTTAGCATAACAAGAGCTTATTGTGTGATTCAGGGAGTTGCAGTTTGCTTCCCTGGTGAGAATCTTAGACGGGGATAGTCGCCTCCTAGAAGAAGCTGCCAATTGGTGATGCCTATTGGTTTACAAACCTGGGTGAGTAAAGCTTTATTTCGTCAAAAAGGGTCGTTTGGGAACGTAGCTGCAAGTGACACAGTGATCCAGTTGTTTGAACGCCCAGCAAAGTCTCTCTGAATTATGTACAAGTATGTAATTTTAGTTAACACACTTGCATAGTACGTTAATTTTGCAACTCGCAGCCATGTTCCCACTCAGCCACAGAAACTAATGGGTCCTGAGAGTCCCCCAGAAAATTGCTGTAAATATCAAGGGGACAAACGAGCCTTCATTGAGAAGGTCACAACAACTCAGACAATGACAATAACAAGCACAGACGTGTAATTGCTTTCTTTAATTATTTTTTCTCTCTTGTATTTTCGACTTGTAAGTAGTTATTCGCCCTGGGAAGCGGTCTGAGAAGTTTCTTAATCAGTGATTACTTGGGGTCCCCCTGTGGTACGTACAGGTTAGTTGCCGCCTAATTATAAGACCGCCTGGGCGTGCATCTCATTAAACAGGTCTATGTGGTGAAAAATGAAATCCAGGAGCCTCCCTAGAAATGCTGATGAACTTGGCCATCAGAGCATCCCCAAGACTTTATATTTTTCTCTCTCTCTCTCTCTCTCGCTCTCCCGCTATTCAGACTGTTGATGACTTAGGGGTCTTGAGGATTTGAATATATGGGAGTCGAAGATGGAACTGCCCTAGGGTTTTGAAGGGACGGACCTAAATGTCACCGGCAAATGAGAATTGCTGCCCTTCAGCGCATATGCATCAGAAAATGCAGAGCTGAAATTGATCGGTTTATATTAATTAGTGGAAAGTTTTAGCACGCCGATATTTTGGTGATTTTAGTACCGTACCTCAGAGAGAGAGAGAGAGAGAGAGAGAGAGAGAGAGAGAGAGGATTGTGCAGTCGATTTCATTTGCACCTATGAGCCATGTTTTATGTCGCTTTCAGGCGGCGATGCTAATTTTTACTGCATGGTGTTTATATGATGTAAAGGGGTAGCACCGGCTCGTTTGCGGTTGGAACAAGAGGCGCCGTAATTTGAATGGTTTCGTTAGCCTCAGCTCCTTTCAGGCACACCTGTCTGTTAAAGAATGACCCTGTCGCAAAAGCGACGGCTTTGCTTTGATGATTGATCTATAGGAATACAAAATTTTGTGGGCGTTGAGAGACCGCATTTTGAAGCTGCAAGGCTTCCAACCCCAGAGGCGATGGCGAAAAGGTTCGTTGGCATAAAGTCTTGCCCACGGTTTTTTTTTCTGGTGTACTTATGAATGGGAGAAAAAAGCGCAATCTGAAAAAAAATTAATCTTCGATCAACTTTGACGTGTGAGTGACGGTGTGCGTGAGAGGTATTTGTGACGCACTGTGATTGAACAACTGGGTGAAATTGCGGCTAATATCTCGGCACGGTTTTGACAGAGACTGTTTCCACAATTGCATTGGAGTTGGGTGGGGTGGGACTGTCGGACAATTTTGAAAACGCCAAATCCTTTTTTTTTCACCCCCCACCCACTCACCCACCCCCGGTTCAGAGTGAATGTCACTCGAAATTACTCTAATTGATGTAGATTGTACAAAACCACCGGGGAGGGTAGTGAACTGCAGCGGTGTTGACTCAATGTATATAAAGTACCTGCACGCTCAGTTCACAAATTTGGGTCTGGTCCCCCCCGAAATGAAAGTTACACTGCCCTTTGCTAAAAATGTGGGAGGAGGCTGAAAAATGATGATCTCGCCGAATAGAGAGGACAGCTCCATTTCACACTTTCCTCGATGTGAAGAACTGGCAGACCTGATGCAGTACTGTATACATTGTATTGCGCCTGCAGGTTATGTTACCGGTGATACAAAGGTGCGGTTGCATACAAACCAGGCTGATTTCTCTTGGACAATAATTTTAACATCGAGTGACATACGTTGCATTCAGAGTCACTTAAAACCCAATGAATATTCTTGTGCCGGAGTCGTTTATTATTCGTTTTCCAACAACTTCCGGCATATGTAGAAATCGTCCGGCTGCATAATCGATCGATTTTTGTGCTAATCTGGCACAAATCCCACAGGGCTATTTAATTACACTTCGACATGGACAACAATTGCCCCCGAGGATAATTTTCAATCATGCCATGGATAATTGCATTGGGAAAAGGCTTACTTTCCATCTCGGTGGCCATTATTCACCGCCTGATGAAGTTGTTGACATTTTATTACCTCTCCGTCGGGTTTCCATTGTGGGATATCATTCGTTGCTCTCGCAGCAGCGATACATTTGGCTTCAACTGCGTAATTGATATTGCGTAACGTGAGGAAACTTTTCTTTTCCAGAAGTGTCGGGAAGTTGTAAGGTGTAAGTGGCGCGTGTTACTCTGGAACTTCCTGTAGAAAGTTTCTTGAAACTGATCTTATTACACATTCTGAGAATAGGGACTAGAAATGTATACGGCTGATCATATTAGATTGCATAAGAAGCTTCCGGTCAGGCCTTGAAATGTGATTTTATTTGCGCAGATATTGGCAATGACCCACTTGGAACGATGGTCGCAGATCTGGAAACGTCAGACTTGACCCGAAATGGGCAACATAGATTAATCATTTCGGCCTAATATGCCGTCACTGCGCTTAATGAAACAATAGCATAGTGGTGAAATTGCTCAAACAACAAGTGTGCAATTAACCCGCAATAATGGCTGAAATTCAAGGTAATTAATTGCTGAAAATAATCACCATACTACCACTTATTTGTTGGGCTGGCTCTTTCAGGATTTTATCCGCAAATTAATTTCTATTACAAAAATTCCATATTTGCACCCCCGCCGAATTTTAAACATAATTATTTAAGCTGAATAAAACAGCAGCATGGTGGTAACATTGCTGAAATATCAAGTGTGCAATTAAAAACCCGATAAGGCCTGAAATCCTATGGTAATTGATTGCTAAAAATTAATCGCCATTACTGTTGGGCTAGCTCTTTTTAGGCTTTCATCCACAAATTAAATTTTATTAACCAACATTCCATTTTTGCACCCCGATTTTCATACAATGCTTGAACCTCTTGTCTGCTCGGGTTATAAATTCATTCCTGATGGCCGACATCCTTCAATACGAACAGTAACTAATCAGCACGACAATTTCCTGATCTACATCCTATATCCTTATTCAGCCTTTCTCTCTAAACCAAAAAAAAGAAAAAAAAGTGTGTGATCGGTGCGAAATAGTGTGGTTGAAAATACTTGAAGGAAGTGAGAAAAGTGTGCACCACGCCTCCAATTTGTCGCCCTAAGTGCGGAAAGCACCTTGATTCCGTTATGGCATCCCTTTTAGTGAACACATGCCCTCACCTTCCTATATACCAGCTTCTCCCATAAATGGCGTCACAAAGTTAGTCCAAGGTATATCCATAGGAGCAACAAAATTCTGCTCTCTACCATCTACCTGAAAAAAGGAAAGAAAAAAAAAAATGTTACGAAAGGGTAGGGGGAGGGGATGGAAAAGTGCGGGGGGGAAGGGGAGGGGAGGTATGATTACTAGCGCAAGTCATCTGGTTGGTTGCCAACGATTTTAGTGCCTCTGGGGGCCACTGCTTCTATTCGGTCCCCAGATTGAGGCAGTCATGGCTTGGAAGCCTTACAGTGCGTTTGGTACGTGTGTGACAGTGCACAGTTTTCACCTTGCCCGGGTTGTGACACCCCCCCCCCCCCC
>KZ538697.1:53861-66512 GCA_000934665.2 Catajapyx aquilonaris
AGTGCTGCATTATTACGCGTTTTTTTTAAAGGGGGGAGGGGGGGCAGTACGACGTACAAGTGCAAACACATCCGAGGATTAATATCCGAGCGGGAGTTTCCGCCAACTTGAATAACTTCTGAGGTTGGCCGCAGTCAAATTGATTAGAGCAACCTGATCTAGTGGATGTAATTTTAGGGAGGTGGGGAAGGGAAGGGAAGGGGGGGGGGGGTCAGTGGCGTCAACACACTTCCGGGCTTTCCCTGCCCCGGATCGGGCCCTTTTCAAACCCCCTGGCAAATATTAAGTTTTAATTGTGCCCTGTGTGTTTTCAAGAGTAACACGTATATTCCGCGCCCCTCTAACCACATTTGAGTATACGTACTGAGATACGGCCATCGATTGGGGGGGGCTACACCGGTTTATTTTTTTAATACACATAAAACCGGAATTTTCATTCAGTTTACAACATTTGTCGCGAAAAGCGTATATGCACCCAAAAAAAGAGGACTAAAGACAGATTAACGTTGCCATTTTGCGGGGGAATGAAAGAGCGGTTATTCAACATTTAGTCCGGACATTACGTCTTTGCAGTACACTCTGGAAGGGATTACTGCCTATTTCTATGGGCCCCAATGCCCTCGTTACTTTGCGCAAAATCGGCGGACATATTATCCCCGGACGTGTCCATTCAAACGTCGTGGCCTCCAGTGATTGTCAACACAACCAGTTGAAGGTGGCCCTTTTTTTTTATTAGTGGGGGGGATTTCGGTTAAAAGTGCTGAGAGGTTGTGTCGGTTTTGCACTTTTGTTTTGCACACATTGCAAGCGAGGGATGGGGTCCAGCGTGTTCAAACCAACCTGCAGGCTATCAGAGACCACTCTCTTTGGACAATCGATTAGTTATATATCCCCATCCACATGGACAGAGA
This sequence comes from Catajapyx aquilonaris, assembly GCA_000934665.2. Lineage (NCBI taxonomy): Eukaryota > Metazoa > Arthropoda > Diplura > Dicellurata > Japygidae > Catajapyx > Catajapyx aquilonaris. The sequence goes on from KZ538697.1 coordinate 54,773, forward strand.
TAGGCCGACATGTTGCTGAAAGTGACTTATTATGACAAAGGGATATCTCCAAAAATTATCGGGATTAGATTAATGTATGTACGCGAACCAGTAACATGACCAGACTTTTCCGTCTCTTTAAAACAAACATGAATTTTTCAACTTCACTGTTGAATTCGGTTCGGAAAATTGAAGTCAATTTGCTGATTTGTAAATCAGTTATGAGCTACATGAAAAATGTAGTTCATGCGTTCTTTAATTTTGAATCGATATTTAAGTTGCAATTGAATTGCAATTTTGTACTGAGAATATATTGCGCGCTCGCCAGAAAAAATGGCTGCAATTCGGAAAAATGGGGAAAAAAAGCTACTCGTTTTTGTCTGCCAGCCACCCCACTTTCATGCCCAGTACAGCTGCGGGCCTATATATGCAGCATATTAATAAATAATGCAGCCTCTTTTCATGGCGGACTGATGAATTTTCGCAGACTGTATTTATCCGGCTTCTGCGATGGTTGTGGAGTTATTTTGCTCCTTACACACCGGTGATTTCTTCAGGGTTTAATGACAAAATTATTAATTGTTTACCCCCAGAATTTTATCATACTTTATGTCCACCTTTTGAACTGAACAACTGGTTCGATGAGAAAAATGCAGCATCCTCTCGACATTGTTACTGCACGAATTACGTGGAAAAGAACTGGGGAGGAGAAACTTTACAATCATCTCCAGTACTAATGAGATATACTGTACTCCTTTTGTCTAAGTTTACGGAAGCGGATTAATTGACTTCTGGCCATCCCCATCCTCTATCCTAATTGGCTCCTTCCAACAGATTTTGATCAAGATCTTCCCTTCTTCTTCTTCTTCTTCTTTTTTTTTGATTGACCGGTTGGAATAGTGACAAAAGTTGTTCCCCCCTGCCAGGCATGATGGCCAAGGCAGTATTCCTTGACTATATAGCATTTCCCCCCATCTCCCTTATATACAGCAGTATACCTATACAGTATACCATTCCCCCTTTTCTGAGGATAGGAACGCAAGGCAGGCAAGGCAGGAGTCGAGTTCCGATTGGCGTCGCCGTGAAAAGCAGCCTTATTGAAGCTGGCCTATTCAAGTGCGCCATGATCCCGGAGCTGCACTCTAATCACCGTCGCCGTATGAAGCCCTGAGTCTTTTGAAGCTTCCCGCGCGCAAGGAGCACGCCCCACCTCCCCCGTGATGCCCGCATACTACGCACATAGATATATAGATAGAGAGAAATGATATATCCCCCAGAGAAATTCCCCCTGTAGACCTTCGAGGGGAAACCGGACCCTTCCTTTCTGAAGCTGGTTTGTTCGACTTTTTTTTTTTATGTGGCGAAAGGACAGCTCTTCTTTGGGAATGTTTGGAACCTTATAATAATGGTTGTGGGGGGGAACGTTGAAGTTGGGGGAGTCACATAACTTGTGCACCAACCAGTGGTGAATTTGAACGGTATTGGCAGAATTGGAGAGTCCAATAACTCTCTAGTGAGATTTATCTGTCGACAGTGCATCACGCAATGGGGGTAGAGAGCACCACCACTAAAAAATTACCAGTACCGGGTTGTGAACCGCAATGAATTGTTCGCCAGGAAGTGGAAAACACCAACAAAATTTGCGTGACCAAATCAGGGGAAGACGTATAGCCAATTTGCCTTTAAATAGAGAGTTACGTACATCAGAGTTTGCATCAGGATGATTTTCCGAGCCAGGTGTGTGGGAAGGTGTCCCTATATTATATACTTGCTGTATGATTTTAGCTGGTTCTGATATTTCATTATCCGCTCCATATACCACTGTTATAGGGGGGGATTCGAGAAGTAAGACTTAATAATCGGATTGGTCACTGATAAGCTCATTATGCTTAGGGGAGCAATTTTGAAATAAAAATTATCGGATAGTGCTACAGTACCCAGCATGTTACGCGATGAACACTACTGGAAAAATCTGTCTATAAACTTTTATAACATCCACTGTGCTCAAGTAGTGCATGTAATGGCGTGAAATTGTTGATTTCATGCGACTTATTTCGAACTGTGCCGTGCCACCATTTTTAGTTAATTATCTGTCACTGACTCTCTGATTCCATGCCGTCCTCTTTGGTCATCCTCATCGCCCAAAAACATTATTCATAAGGAAATCACGCAGTAATCAAACGAAGTTGGCCACGCAATCACGTACAGCTCAAATGACGCACAATAAAAATAAAAAAAGCGCGCATCATCACTCACGGGAACTATCGCCCGTCTGTGTTCACGAAGCATCATCGAGCGGGCTCTTTTATTACACAATTCCGTCCAACAAAAAAAAAACGAAGAAGAGCCGGACAGATTTGCAACGCCAAAACGTGTCACCTTGTCCAAAGTGGCATTCCGTGCTTAACTCCTCCAAAAAAAAAAAAAAGGAGGGCCTGAAGACTTGGCTTCCTTTTTTTTTCCTTAGGGGAGAGGCGGTGGGTGGCAAAGTCGAGTACATGTAATGAGGCTGTAATTGAGTTGGGAAATCCCCCAGGTGAATATCGAGGTGCACGTGAGGATGTGTTTTCGCGTGACATACTCGCCGCCGGTTTAGTAGGAAGCGGCTGCTTAATATTTGATCACCGTAGAATACAGGGCTTCTTCTTTCGTGCTTTTTTTTCTCTCCTCGACCCTACCTGCACCCCCCTCCTCATACCCCACTTGGTGTTGGTGTGGAGGTAGACCTGGTTTTGGCATTAGTGCGGCCGGTTCTGCGTCTCGTAGGCTCTGTGTTGCGATTATTGCCGTATTGATTGAGGCTGGGGATTGCAAATTGGAGTTGGGGATATATAGGAAAAGGGCGCGGCTTGAAATACTCCCCCCCTCTCAACTGTATAACCCTCCTCCCCTACTTTCCACCCCTCCCTTCAACTCTCTTTGGAGTTTAATGAAACTCCATTCCACGACTTGTTGACGCATTATACAGGCGGTTACAGGCCGGTGTTTTTTGGGCTGGGAACCTCGTGTCGACGGGGACGACGCTGGCGACGCGGACGACGCTCTGGCTCTGATGTGCGGATCCACAAGCGACGGACAAGGCCGATGAGGGATGCAAGACAACCGGTATTCAGAATGGGGTAAGCCTGCGAAAAGTATGACAAAAACAATTTCTCTTCCTTCTTCGAGGCTTCTGCGAGACAGGTCAACACGTGGTCCAGACTGTTGTTTTTTTTTTAAATATATAAAAAAGGGGTCTTGGAGCTCTTGTTTTTCTGATCTTTCTGGCTGGCAAACTTCTTGTAGAAACTGTCGTTGCTTGTTGTTTTTTATTCGCATCCTCAGTAGGTCGAGTTGCCGTTTTCGAAAACGGATGAGCATGCGATTGCATATCCATTGTTGTGTTATACAGTACTAGCAGGAGACCCGTTCTTCGCACGGTGATTGATAAGTATCTGCAGGAGAGACACAAAATCATTTTAAATATTCTTAAATTTTGAGTATTTATACTTTAAAAATTGCAGTTTTCGGACTTTTCCCCATATAAATCAGTAAGATGTCAGTAGTCCGAAAGTGTGTAAGGTAGCCGTGACATATGCATAAATACCAACAAACTTTCTGCTTAATATGTGCTGTATTAAACACTCAGCTAATGCAGCAGCAGAAAGTGGGGGGCCAATTAGCACATTGTTAGGATATGGTTGAAGTTTTTTCCCTTCCGGCCCCCTTCTGTTGACGCGACATCTGGACTCAAAGTGAAGATGCAGCATCCCAATCCTCTTTCCTTAGGGCAATCAAGCCTCTCTCTCACGACTTAGCCAGCAGCACCCTGAAGTCACGCTCTTACGTACCAGTTATATACGAGTCAGAACCTTCACTATACGGCTTCCAGCAACAACCTTGTTGGTCTCTCGAACTTTGTGACTTATCTCACTGCCATGTTGGTAGGACGGAGGGGGAAGGGGTGCAAAACAATCTACAAACACTGTTTACTTATGCGACGGGAGTCTTCAAACGAGGCAAAGACCCAACTTTGCAAAGTGGTTTCGCTAATTAAGTGCGTACTTTATTTTTCGGTGCGTCCTCTTTATATAAACGCACGTTTGGGAGATTTTCTAGGAATCTATACGCTCTCTTTTTGTGTGGGAGGGTTTCCAACTGGAAAGTTTTCCTCCCGCTGGCTCAGTATCCGCGATCATTTGTGTTCTTTTCTCCCTCGACTATGATGCGAGTAGATTAGCACCGAAATGGGCTTCAAAGGCGACGATGGCGTTTTAAGTTGGCTCCGCAGATGACGATTAGTGGGAATGAACTGCGCGCATTCATTTGCATATGATTTCCAAGAGTGAGTCGGCAGAGTTTGTGCACTGGGAAATTTCATTTTTTTTTTCTCCTTTCCTTCTCTCGCAGATTTCCCATGCTGGAGAGATAGAGAGAGAGAACCTTGTCGAACACCGGGACGTAATTTCAATTTTTTAGAATTAAAAGATTGACATTATCGGGCCCTGCTTCCTCCGCCTGTGTCATCTGGGAATTTATCTTACTCCATCAATCTCCATCGCTGGGTTCCCTCTTATCGATTTCTTTTCTGTATGTCGCTCATTTCCTTCAATCTCTGTCAGAATTCTTTTTTTTTTCCTCCAGTACCCAAAAATTGATACGGTGACAATTTTTCTGTTTGCACGTTTTTTTTCACGAACAGCTACCTAATAGACGTGTTAATTTTAGCTACTCACTCATTAGCACCAGCCAGTTTTGGGGGCTGAGTAATGAGCCCTCTTATTATTGTCGATAGCGCCTGTGCCTCTCATGTTGATTCACCCTGTGTATAATGCGCTTCTCAGGCCGGTTTCATAATTTGTTACAATGTGCACGGAGCTTTCATTGTGTGAATGTCGTGAGGCTTGTTTTGTCTGAAAAATCCGGCCACACATGCAAGCTCCGGACAAAAATGGAAAAAGCGGCTCTCAGGGGGCCATAGTCCACCTCATAGATTCGTTGAGGGGGGGTTGGAGAGGTGAAGTGGGGAGTTGAGGGGGGGGGGCGTCCCTATTGATTTTGCTTCTTCCTGCGTGAACTTTTTTTTTTTGTTTCGGGTCAGATATTTGGAAATACTCTTTTTCTCTCTCTTCGTGGAGATGCACTTGTTGGGATTGTTTGGTAGACTCGCCATCTCTCTTAGGGTTCACTTCACCGCTGCTCGACCTTTGTGTACGGAGACAGACACCGGGACACTCTTTTTCCCCCCTCCATTTTTTTCCCCAGTCTGTCTCGCTTTCTCCAGTGTTTTCTTTTCTTGGGAGCAAACTGGCGATGTCCTTTTGTTTCCAGCACTTACAGAGCAAGCCTGGTCGAATTTGATCTTTTCCAGGTAAACGTATCAGGGCAGGTGTAATCGCTATCTTGGCCGCATATTAATTTTATAATCTAAGCAGAATTTGAACCTTGGAAATCCCACGTGTAAGTTCCATCTATTTTTTATTATCCATACCAGATTTTGCCCTACTTTTATTCCAGTTCGATTCTTGCCTCTCTGCCTTCACCCACAGGAATGGGTGACAACTAGGTTATCCATACCCGAAGTCCTCCGCCATTAGCCTAGCTTCCGGATCCCGCTGGGGAATACCTTTTTATGTGTGTGCCTGTGCCACCTGTCGGTTCTGATTGATTCGATCAACCACCTGCACTTTGCCTTTAAACTGGTTACATAGAGTCGAGGACCCTTCATCTCATTCCCACCACCCCATGTCCTATATAACCCGCGGGTTAGGAAACTGGATCCCACGAAATAAACATTCTGTGGGGCAGAAATCGGATCAAACCTTTTTTTTTCCCTCCCACAGTCCCAGTTGTTCTTATTACTCCGGCGTAAATATGTTATGAGATAAATCTGATTCACTGGCCACCTGCATTTTGGTGGGACCCAACTGAGGCAACTCAATTCAATGGGGTTTTTTTTAGTGGGGAGCTTAATGTTCACGTCTTATGCCGGGGCTTGCCTGTCAATATTTGCGGCGTTTATTTCACTCCCATTTTTAAACATGCCCGCGAGCAAAGCAGGTGAAATATAATGCAGGTTACGAGCTTAACAGTGATTATGTGTTGATCGGATCTTGTATACTGTATAGGGCGCACTAAGCTGTGAAGTGAAAGGTTTTAGGTTACTCCCTTTGAATTTTTGGAGTATACTTGTAGTAGGCGTAATACGAGGTAGCATCTTCTTTGTGTTTTTTTTGGGCACATAGGTGATCTGTACAGTATATAGATAAATATGGAGAAAAAAATATAAGCTCCGTAGCTCATCTGCTGAATGTGCAATGTGAAGATGATTATCTTTATAGGATTTTGAGACGTTTTATTTCTGTTTCCCAATATTTTTGCGTGTGAAAATTACCGCATAATTATATACAGGAATTTCTTAGCTGAGATATGTGCCGGATCATTGCTTGCTCGGAATTTCAAATGGCTAAGAGGAAGGCGAGAAGAAGGTTCTTATAATTATGTGACAGTGATGATGGTACGTGAGCTTTCATCTTGTTTACCGCAACGGGAAGTTTAATTAAATTCCGTTTTGCACAATACCAGTTGTGAAGCTAGGCTTCTTAATTTCATTGGGGGACAAACCTGTGCTAATTCAATTGTAAGGCATTGCGTCGAAGAGTTTGTAGACTGTGAAACCCTATTTGAGATTTGTGAAACCTTAAAAAAATTCTGATTATACCCTTCATTTTTCCCCAATATTTAATTGCTACTGTAAATGCTGTAGCTGGGAGAGTCCACACTGTTTGTTTGCAGTACATTTGATATGCCAAAAGTGATTACGTGAAAGTTAATTGCGTGTCTAAAATGAAAACAACAAAATGCCATAAAATGTAAAACTCGTTACAGATCAAGTGTCTCGTGATCATATCATAAAAATTACTTTTTAAAAAGTTTGCATTGCATTTTTTTTCCTATACGCTTCAAAAATAATGTGAGTAAGCGTATTATCGGTATTAATGATGCATCGGCATTAAAATTTCCAATTACCTGACCCAGGATTTACTTAACTACAAGCAAAGATTATAAAGTAATTGTTTGACTCTAATTATCAAGACAACATTACTGTGTCAAAAACTTCAGCCTTTTCTAAATAGCCAGAGGCTCGTTTTCAAGAATCTTATACAAAGGCCACTTTTTTAAAAAAAGAAAAAGAAGAGAGAAGCTTGTGTAAGAACTCTCAAATTTGATCCTCGGGCATGCTGCAGTTTATCAGAAACTTTAGGAGCACTAGTACTTTTGAGATGTCTGAATACCGCATGTTTCAGAATTGAGCTCATGTATTTCGCGGAAGTGACTCTCCCTCAGCGAATATGGGTTCAATTATGAAGCACACGTTACATATCACCACCATGATCAATTTTCCATATACCTAATTGAACTTAGCACCGATTTTTTTTTTGTGGTGGTGGGGAGGGGGGGGGGGGGGTAAAATTCATGCGCCAGCTGCGTTATTAGGTACCATGGATATGGAGTGGCTGGAAGAGTTCTTTGAAACGTGATTTTCCGACAAACCATGGGTCCCCCATCCCACACGCTTTTTCTCCCTCCCCCCATTTTTTTATCCCCCCTCTCCCCTTCCCCAGCATCCCTCCCTTTCCAACCCTCAGGACTTTGGATGGAGGGGGGGGGGGGGGGTTGCAGTGCCCTGGAGGGATCCGTCCACCCCTCCCGGTCACCCCCCCCCCTCCCACTCTTTTGCAGGGCGTGATGCATGTAACAAGGGGCAATGCAGCAGCCTGTCAACTCGAGGCAACCCCTTGGAGAATTGCGGCGTGGCGGTGCTAAAGTGCACATTTGTGCCTGGAAAGAGGGTTATGCAAGATGAATACTTTTATCCCCTGGACTTGTTGCATCCTCGCCCAAATGAGCTGCAACCTCTCATTTTACATGAATCATTTCGGCATTAACGTCATATTTTTTTCTCTCTCTCTCTAATAGTGTAAATCGGGTTCAGGAAGTTGGCTTTGGAGAAAAACATGTTAACCGCCAATGTTTTTCTCCCTATAGCCCTTCAATGGGATCCTACCCTACATTTTGCAAACCAATTGTAAAAAAAAATCGTCCTCATTTAAAAATAAATTTGGCTGTTGTTTTGTTTGTTTGAAGAAATACGTATTAGTTTTCGAGCTATGGTCGATCAAAGATCATATTAATTATACGGTATCGTATTGCCCTCTGATGTCACTGCGGCTAAACAGTGCAGAGGCAGGAACGCACCTGGGATGCTTTATTGTTTCTTTGTTTGTTTGCTTTGTTGGCGCGCCTACCAACGGAAACGAACGACAGCCAAGGAAACCGGTCTGCTGACGTCAGTGTGGTTAGGCAGGAGTGGGAATGCGCCTTTTAGGCCACGCCCCCCTTTCCCCCGCCAATTTGAGTGACTTTTAAACCCGCGATAATTATTTTGGTGCTGAAAAGTGGTGGAATGCTTGTTTACATGTAATGCGTGCACATATTTCTCAAATCCCAGACCAACTCTATTAGGACCCATTGTCCATTTATTTAAAATAATGACCGTCCCACATATTCTGTCCGTTCCATCTGTTCCTTCTATAGCCATAAGTTTATTGGGAAACCGCAGTCCTTGTCATTAATTCTCGCTTTTGGCCGGCATGAATATTGCAGAAGCTCTCCTGATCTGCGTTCTTGCCGGCGCCTATAATGAACGACTTGGTTGCTAACAACACAACAAATCCTTGCACTCACATGTCTTAATGCCCAGCCAGTCCACACGCTGAGATTATCGCCCCATATTGTGATCCTACCCCCCCCCCCTCCCCAATGCTCTTACTCATTAATTTTAATAGCGAGTAATGAAGCAAGGACTTGACAGATAACATCTTTTGGCTGGCATTGCATGCCGAAGTCGTCACACGCGCGCTTTTTTAGATGAGCGACACCCTTCGGAAGACACCCACATATTCAAGCGAGAGGCAAAAAGAGTCCGGAACATTCATTATGCAGGGAAAAGTGTACATGCCAGTGAGCATGTGCATGTCGGAGGATAATATATTAGCACGGCAGTCGAGATGTCAGGTCCGAAAGAGGGATAAAGAGAACACAGGGGTGTGTGTCATCGGAAGTTAGGATAATCCGGACCCCGGATTTACCGGCGATAACATAATTACGTCGGGGAAGGGTAGGTCTGGGAGGTATCCCTCGGATTAGGTGCGATGGAAGCAAATTTATGTGGAGAGTGTTACAGGCCCCCGCAATGGACACATACGCGGTATGAAAAAAAATCGGTATAAACATATTCCTTACAGATCGATCCGAAGAAAACTGCGCGTATTGTGTATCGATCACTGGCATTTATAGGATTACCAGCACAGTTGAGCATGAAATCTGATTTTTTCCGACCCAGATCCGGTGTGGGGTCATACGGTTTTAATTACTCTTTGAGGTCCAACGTGCTGCTGGAGGTGAAACCTCAAAAAATAATGCATATACTGGAATATGAGCGGCTTCCCTTTTCTCCGTTCCTGGAACCGCATGCATATAGTGCGCTATGCAAAACGTGTTCAGAAATTAAGTTGGAGCAACATTATTATTTGACTTGCGAATTTCCGGAAATGGCCGGAAAATCTGTGTATAATTATGTGACCTCGTTTCTTAACTGGGTCACGAATTTACCTTGTTATTTACGCCAGTACTACTGATGTGAGAACCAAACCTTGACCGTGTTTAAATGCACATATATCAGGTCAGTTCTTCGCCTATGCACATATTATATCAGGTCAGTTCTTCGCCTATGCACATATATCAGGTCAGTTCTTCGCCTATGCACAAGTAATTAAATAATTAACCCCCCTAGCACGGGGTACAAAAAAAATTAAAACATTAAGGCCCCTAGTCTGATGACCCTGGGTAAGCTATCCCGGGGGCAATCACCATGGCAGCATATGTAAAAGGATAGCAGTAAACAACCAGTTACCCCAGGGGGCAAGCTACCCCGGGTCACCAGACTATATACCTAAGAAATCGTGGCCGTTGATCATACGATGTTATTGCCGTTTTGATTTCCAGTATCACGCTGAGGTGCATATGCAAAATTTCGAATATATTTGGCTGGAGTTATGAACCTTTATTTTTTTAATGAGCCGAGGCCGTCTCTTCTTCCCAGAGACCCTCATTAAGATTAAAATGTATACTGTTGGTCACCTACACCACATTTCTCGTTAGCAGATATGTAACGCCGGACATATGCAGTGTTAATTATGAAGGCTCTCAGTTAGTGTCCGAACATCAGAAACATGCAATTTTTTAATTTAAAACGTAGATTTGGCACCAAGTTTATCAAGATGGGAATATGACCATCGTATAACAATGATTCCTCTGACTCTCAAAAATCCTGCAAAATCTAGTCTGGCATTGTATTTTTTATATTAAATATAGCATAATGAGAAGGCTCATAGTGATGTTTGTAACTGGATATCCTCTGTATTATTAGTCAAATGACACATGCCCTTGTCTCCACGTATTATTCTAAACATGGAAATTTTGTGTGACGGCCGCCCTACTGTTCATCAGTCTGGTTTGTACGTCACTATCAATATAGCAAGCTTAAACATGGACCCAAAACCGCAAATGCTGACAGTCCCTTTGCGGCAATGAATCTCTAAACGCCAACTTGTATTTGCCTCAAACCTGACAAGCCGGGCCATGTCGGAGACAATCAGAAAAAAAAATGTTGCAAATTGAGGCAATACCCGGTGTCTTTTCCTTTGAAACAACAGGGTCTATATAATAATAAAGGCCTGCGACTGACAATGCGATGATTGGTTGAAGGGGGGGAAGTTTGCAAGGAAGTGGATCTCGTGTCTTGTTCCGGAACTTCTCTCCAGGATATGGGGTAGGTAGGTGGAAAGTGGAGAGGGTGTATATGGAGCTGCTGGGAGGGAAATTGCAAGTTGCCCGGCAACAATCATCCGACTGTGGTCCGGTAGCCACGCTTCAGAGGTTAGTCAGCAGGCTGAGAGAGGTAAGGGAGGGGGGGAGGGGCAGACGTTAGGGGGGAGGGAGGGGGTACAAGTGAAATCCGGAGATTGCAGGGGAGATGAGGATTAATACGGGCCTTTTGGGATGGAAAGAGATACAGCAGAGAGAGGATGCTGATTCCCTCCTCTCCCCCCCCTCCTTCTCTCGTCGACATGCGATCCTCTCCACCTGCTCTCGGATGAACAGGTAATCACCCCTGGCTCTAATCATCGGAGTTGTCAACTCGTGGGGACCCGGGCGTGTAAGGTCCAATCTGGAGAGATGGAATATTTCAGACATGAGTCACGTCGCTGGAATTAATCTTATTTCGTTTTTACGTAATGAGGTCATAACTACTGATGACTCCGCTTTTGAGGGGCAGGGGGTTACAACAGGTGTCTGACGCCGCCCTAAAAATTTCGTTTGGCGTATAAACCTGTTGGCGGACCGTACTGAACACCGATTTTTTAAAAAAATTATCGGGTTCAAATTTATTTTTAAAAAGTTTGTTCAACATGCAGGTAATAAGTGCCCAAAGAGATAGAGCCAAACAAACGTTATTAATACGGCAGAGTATATGCACAGGGTGAAGCCTTTTGTCAAAAGCAACAACAATGGAGGCGAGGGAGAAGTTGTAAATTATCTGCTCCAGCAACTAGTTTAAAACAAAGGCGACAATCACGAATGTTAATGTGGCCTTTTCATAGCTTCTCATGAAAGTGGTTTGCTGGAGTAAACAATGCGTAACTTCTCTCCCCTCCTC
>KZ538697.1:66561-90420 GCA_000934665.2 Catajapyx aquilonaris
GGGGGGGACGTGGATGCAGCAAATTAAATAAAATCAGGCAAAAACTCTTTGTGCTTCATAAATAATATTGCTGTTGCTTCAGTTCAGTGGTCCAAAAAGTATAATTTTAGAGATGTGTAATTAACTATGAACTTGTTCGTTCGACCTTAATTTTTGCCAAAATGCTCGGCAGATCAAATCTCAGGAAGTAGGATTTGTGCCACACTAAAAGTCATGACTAAACATCGTTACGTTCAGACTGAAAGGTTCGCTGAAAGGAGTCCAGCAGGTTTTCAGGGCTTGAAAGCTTAAATATTATTCCTCACATGTCCATTCATTGGTATATGAAACAAAAACATGCAATTGCAGTTGTCCGTCATCGCATGACCGGCGCATATATTGACCTACCGTCAAAAAGGCACGTACTTTATCTACGTATACCTGTATTATTCTAATGCCAAATCGCATGTTGATAAGGCACTCACATGTAACTCATTTTGGCATACCAGGGGACAGTAATTTTTCCCAGGTACGAGACGAGTTATAATCACGGAAGGAACCGTGAATGCCTACAATTCGAAAACGAGGTCGTATCATAGCTCATCCGACATTATTGTGCAACCTCACACTGAGTCGCAAATTTTATATGGCCCGAATGTACAGTATACGGCGTGTATATTTTCGCAATAATTGGTTGGAGGGGCGAGAGTATACAAACACTTGTATAGATGATACGACTTCAAACATGGGTCTGTACTGTACTTGGCAGACTGGATAATTCGAAAACCGACCGTACAAGATATCCAAAGCGAAATTCCCCTGAAACTCATATAGCCAATCCCACGGGGCAAAATAATTGTTGGACGGGAATATCTTATCATAAAACCCAACCGTGCAGCTGTTGCTGTTCTCGCTGCTTGTATATATGTTTTTGGGCATGATTGCAAATGGACTGTATATGCTGCAATCATGTTACATCAACGCCTGTAATAACTCGGCAAATTGTGCTACACGCATGTAAATAACTAGATTTTCATTACCATACGCTTGCGAAATGTGATTTTTGTCACGCAATATTGTGATGCAGTTTTTTTTCCATCCATGTTTCCTTTTGCTTCCCTTTCCAGCCTCCCCTTTTCTCTCTCCGTGTACCCCCCACGTGCACTCCCGATTTGGTGTTGACATAATGAAGTAGAGCCGGAGCGTGGGGTCTAATTTGCAGGGCGAGGACCCGTGGAGTCAACAAAATGAGCCCCAGAGAAAGTCTGCACTCTACTCCTCTGATCTGATTGTGCACAGGGCGCAACGGGGTTATGGCTTGGCTTGGGCTACGGGGGCTTCCTATACACTTGGGAATCGCATTTTCTGCCTTATACAATGAATCGAATCAAGGTTTTAAATAGCTGGAAAAATATATAGACGAGTTTCCTCCATAGATTTGTGGCGCAGAATAATTCTGCATATCTGTAACAGTTTCTTGACCTGAGTGCGTGGGTTGTGAGGTGTGCGACATATGCCCCATGAGAGATAGTGAGTGAAGTCGGTCCATATGGCAACGTGAGCACCTAGATGGATTTCGCTTTGGTCTTGACATAGATTACGGTTGGGGTTGAGCGGCAAATTAGTTTCTGCAGATTATCGTCTGTTGCGTCAGGACGTGTTAACACGAGCAAATTAGAAGGGCTGTTTGATCAAAATTGTGTGCTGGTCCGGGAGGCAAAAAAAACTGGCTATATTTGAGTTAGCTCTAGTGCGGTTTTACATCGAATGTGGAACATTGTCGACGTAAGTGATCACATGATATAAATTGTAGGATCGTCAATATCCAGTTACCCGCACAGTGCAGCAGTGTCAACACTGCAGGAGAGGTAATTCAAAAATGAAACGGTATAGTCCTGGGAAATGATATTTACGGATCATGAAGCTTTAATTTGTTAAATGTCTAGTTGTATAAGCACAAAGCGTCTCTGATTAATGCATTAATATTCGCACATATTGCAAGCCCTGCAAGTTTAAGTAGACGGAACCAGACATAAATTAGCAGTATCCCGGACATGCCTGAGATTGTCGGGACAATTGATTTTTTTCATCCGTCGATAACGTACACGTTAGCGTCAACTTTTAAGCACCCTTGGAGCTAAAATCGAACAAAAACTCCGAGTGTAACGATTAGCTGTATCGCCAAATCACGACAACGCTTTTTTTTTATTATTCCTCCAGACGCCACTTCCCGATGTGACATTCCCTTGTTGCCTTCCAAAGGTAGCATTTACGATGTCGGATGTCTCCCAGTACGAATTTGCCTTGCATGAGAGTAGGAGGCGAAAGAACACCTTGTATCCCCCCCGTATGGGCAAAAGTTGAGACCCGGTGTTTATCCTGGAAGCGTTTTCCACGTGTGCGGAACGTGCTGAGCAAACTTTTCTAAGCTGACTACCAGAGCCCATGCATTTAGGAGACGTGTTAAGTTTCGCTTGGAAGGTGTTATTTTGACCACCCTCCCTCCCTCCTCTTTGTTTTATGCTAAAAAGTTCGCTTTCTCGTTGGCTTACATTTTTGAGAGTGGTCTGCGCAGAGGAAGTCCGATATTCAGATGAATATTCTATCTTGTTTTATGAGAGCAACAGGGGAGCGGTCGTAAGAATAGGGGATTGAGATGGCGAGGAAAGGAGTTGAGGTCTTTTCATCAGGCTGTAACTCCATGGTGAAAGTGTCGGATCATAACGCCGAATACTACCCTTTTAAGACCATCGGCTGCTTCTCCCCGTTCTCAGTAGTAAGCTGTCACAACGTTTACTTTACGGGGGTCGAAAGAGAAGAGTGGAGAGCTAGGGGGGAGGTTAAACGAGGCCATTTTTCGATACTGAAGGCGCACTCTCTACAGATGCGACACGTGTACCGGAATTTATTAAGCATTCTTCAGGCAGATAAAATGTCCTGACCTGTTCATTTGCTGCTAACCACACTTTGAAGCTTCACAATGTAACCTGGATTTCCACGTGATATTTCGGTGAGAAAAGTAGTGTATTTATTTATTGAGTAAGTGTCGATTTTGTTGTGAGAACATGCGTGATATATTTCTGCCAGGAGCTCTTGGTATATAGATGCATCTTTCTCCACCTTATTCCACTTCAGATTTCCAGCGCACCCACCCTCACGCATCTCCAATGTTTTGACAACGACGTTGCCAGAGTTACTCCCCAGGGGCCAAAAAAAATGTTTCACACCCATTAGCCTCTTAGGTTTGTTTGCAACGTCGCAAACTTCCATTTTGTTTTCCCCCCAAGCATAGCGTTGGGAATAAGTGCAGCTCTGTATGCCAACTATCAATTGATAATGCCAACCGTGCACGCTGCGCAAACTGTGGTGCGCAGTCGGTTGCGTTCGTTAAAAAATCCATTTATAGTAGGCTACATTATATTAAATTTATTAATATCACCTGAATTTACAATCGAATTTATTGGATTAATAAATATTCGCATTATGGCACCAGGCGTGGCGTGCACGTATCTCGTGATCAGGTCTTGACTAAGGTGTGGGGACGGAAGTCTGTGGTTTTACTGTAGCTGTGAGGACCAGTTCCAATTGTGGGGACATTTGTCGGTCCCCACAGTCTCACACACGCGAAGTGTACCATTACAGTGGGGACATGTGTAAATTAGTGGGGACATGTCCCCACTATTTTCATTTGTAGGTTTTCACAAAAGTCCATTTTTCTCAGCCTAGGTTACTTAGGGTAGGGTAGGTTAGGTAGGATAGGTTAGGTAAGGTTAGGTTAGGTAAGGTAAGGTTAGGTTAGGTTAGGTTAGGTTAGGTTAGGTTAGGTTAGATCAGTTTACACTCGCAGTGAAAAGTGATCAATGTCCGTCCCCACGCCTTAGTCAAGACAAGAGTGTGTGTGTGTGCCGTGTGTTGGCCGAGTGCTACAAATCTCTGCACAACCGTTATGTTCATTCACACGTTTGAAATGTGCGAGTGTGTGAGTGTGCGTGGTGAGTATTGTATGGGGGACGGGCCAGGGAGAGAGAGAGAGAATATAACTTTTATCCAAGTCCCCTCCCCCATTCCCCCCCNCCCAATTTCACTCCCTCCCCCACTTCTCTCCCCCTCAACCCTCCCTCCAGCCGACAGACACTTCTGTTTACATGAGTGTGCCATGGCAACAAGGCGCGAGAGGGTCGGGAGTGTACGCATTTCGGGTGACGTGCACACACACACACCTTCACCTGAACAGGTGAAAAAGTAGCAGGATCCACTACTATACACTGGGGGGGAGAGCAGGATACATATGCATGCCATTTTGGGAAAGTGTGGGGAAGGTTTTGAATTGCAGTTTTTTGCCTTCGGGATTCACACGTGTGGAAGGGTCACACGTGTGGGAGGATGAACTGGGTGTAAATAAGGGTTCATGAAAATTTACATTTGGGGGGAAATGAGGATCGAAAATTGTGTATGATGTGGGTTTTTTTTTCCAAATTTCTATTGCTATTAATAATATGTTGCAAACGATTAATAACAATATTGTAATACACCTCGAAAGTGCAGCTGGCCTTAAATACGTTGAACAGTGATTACGTCTGAGTGTCAATGTCGACTGTTACCACCTTCGAGTGAATTGAATTTGGTAATTTGAGAGCCATGCAATACTGTGGCAATATTAGAGCTTTTAAAATAGATTTAATGAAGTCGTTCGGGCATACACTTGCTGCCAAAGTGCATCATTAAAATAGCTGTTAAAATGAATTGAATTTCGCTACACCTGGTAACCTACATATTCTTTTTTATTGTTTAATATTTTCATTCCACACTTGCGTTGCGTCTGATGGATGATTTGTTGTGGAATTTTATATAAAATTGTATTATTTATATTTGGGTGTATGTCACAATTTTTTTAACGCTGAAAATTGCAAAATTTTTGTTCGCAAATACATGCCAGGCCAATATGGAGCACACTAAATGTTAGCAATTTATTTCCATTTCGGCATTTTTTTTAAAACTATGCATAAAATGAATCGTAAATGTCAATTTATCGAACAATTTGGAATATTTCTCAGTGTTGTTAAGGGCCACCCTGATGGAATGCAACTGATTTAAATACAAACATTCCTCGAATGACGGGACATTTGAGGACCAAGTTAATTATTCATGGGCTGAATGTTTGCCTGGCAGAGCATAGAGGGGGGGGACCATCGGCCTTGATTTGATCCTGGACTGTCTGTCACCTTGCAGCCTCTTTTGTGTTGCGGGCGAGATGCTTTCAGGCGTTCTCTCTCTCGAGGAGAGAGGCCTGCAGACTCTCACATCTGACACAGGCCTTCTTTTTTACTTCTACTGTACTGTACACAACTTGGACGCATGTCCTCCTGCGTTCGATGGATTGATATCCTGACTGATGTTGAAAATTTTTGACGCTTTTCGACTGGAGGCTCACCATGTTGAATTAAATAGGTGCTGAATTATTTATGAATGTAGGCTATGAGGAGCCCGATTAGTGTATGCAACAATTAAGAACTTATTGGCTCACTAAAGACTCCCAATTATGCATTGGATAGGAATTATCAATCAGATGATAATGATTTATTGAGGTTTTGTAGTGAGTGCTTCGGCCGCTTTCGTTATTGGGCAGAAGCTAACACAGTTTGTGAAAAGAGCTTTGTGACATCGCTTTTTTTCCGGCTAAATGTAGGTTGCATATTGTTATAGAAATGTGAGATAATCATGATGTCGCAGTTCATTTATGAAAACAAGTCCGAACGACCTAATTTGAAAACTGTCATTGTCTGTGGCGTATTTTTACTGGGAAATGATCGCATTATTAGTTATTTTTTCGGATCCGAGGTACTGTATATGTTACCTGTAAAAGCTGTTGCATACTATTAACTTCATCATAATTTTGACATGGATTTCACCACAGCACTGCAGCTTTCTCATTTTAAAAATAACGACCTACTTTATTCGAGATAACTTCTGCCTTCTATTAATTATTATGCGCACTTTATAGTTTGGATCGCATTTATGAAGGTGGATTGTAGAACTCAGGATGAATTAACTACTCGGTACTTACCCGCCAAGTTCTCTATTGCACTATTGTCCTCTAATTGTGCAATGCGGTGTATAGGACTGGCTCAATACAAGAGGGAGTTAACTGTTTTCCATCAACACTATTGTCGGGAGAGCTGCTGGTTGGGATGAATTTTTGTTGGTGGAACTCTGAATGGCATTCAGGCCTTTAAAAACTAGTGTTTGTCAGACGCTCAGCACAGTATGCAGGTACAACACTGCTACACTAAGCAGAAAAGCGGTGTTGCATGGTAGGCCACAAAAGTGTGAGTGAGTGACGGATAATCCCTGGTTTGTGGTGGACAGCAACAAAGCAACCAGCGGCCAACGAAATTTGCTCTATACATCAGTTAGTCGCATATATATGTCACCTCCAGATCATGTTCGTACAGTTAAGGCACGAGAAAAAGCCCAACTTAATTTTTCTGAAACGCTTTAAATTTACAATTATTTTACATTCATGGGCCGTTGTCAGAAATGCGCCATTTTTGCCCTTTCGCCCACAGTTTAAACCGTTGCATTGATCCTTTTTGTGCATCAGTGGGCCATATTTACACCCGGAGTGACAAATAGTCGCCATTGTGTGAGAACTGCACGAGAATAGAATCACCAAGCAAAGAACAAGAGCTGGATGTATAGATTCTGAGGTCGTAATGCATCGAATGCTCTCACTCTTGATGCCAATTAGAGTAAGGTGAAGGTTAAGGGGTAAATTCGAGTCGACTGTTGTTCAGAAACGTGCTTGGGGATCGCATGGGCTTCTGCCATATTGAATCTCCCAGGTCCCAGTTCGAGTGGAGTCAAGTTCGTATCAACAACGAAACAGAAAGAAAAGAAAAGAAAAGTTCAATTCCGCACAGTCTCCAGGATTGCTCCCAACTTTTCCCGTTACCGTAAGCTATTCTTCTGATAGCAGCACCACAAGTGCACGAGTCGGTTTCGAAAATATTTTCAGACCCTCTATACAGTACAGTTAATATTGTAATCGTCGCACCTGATGTCGCATTGCCTAAGAATAGTACCCACAAAAAAATGAAGGCATGGACAGGTGAGGTGGGATCAAGGTTTGCACCGAGGGAAATCAGTGCGACTGATTAGTTTGCAGGGTATATGAAGTTCGTGAGAGACGAATATTGACAGATGATTCCCCCCCCCCATACATATAACCTCCCCTCTTCAATAATTTTCCACCCACCTACCAGTGTACCCGCAAAGGCGTGTCTCGCATGAGGAAAAGGACTGTCGCCTTGACTCCAAGGGTTGAGCCTAACAAAAGCACCTTTTTTTTTTTGCACCACCTTTTGTTACCGTGTGTCAAATCGATGCTCACCTGCCCTCCAATGACGCTTCGAGTTTTATGTAACTGATAGAGCTGACGGTATTTTTAAAAAATACAACTGTTAATGGACACTGGGCAGCAGTCGAATGTATATTTCGAAAAGAAGTTTAAGAAACGCTTCTAGGTTGCTTTCTGTGTAAACGGGATTATCCGGGGGGTGAAAATTTCCGTGGGAGGAACAGGTGAGAGGCGACGAGTCAGGATCCGGTGTTTACACTTCTCCGGGGGCGAAGAGAGGGAAGATTACGGTGAATCACACCCCCTTTTTTCCGGGGGAGAAGTAGCAAAGAGAGAGAGAGAGAGGAAAAAAAAACTTCTGATGCCCAGAAGGCATATTTCTCAGAACTTGAAGAGTTAAGTTGGGAAATATATATTCATAAGTTTTTTTTTACCTTGATCCGTTCAAAATGTAAACGGGCCTTGGGCGGTCATATCGCGTCCAGATTCATTTACGTGGAGGGACTATAAATCTGGAAATGTTTAAATGTGGATGTAACAATTTGATATATTGTTTTAGTTATGTAATAATGTGCGCTGTTGTACTGCTGTACATTGATCGAGTAGCCAGCCAATACCTATATGGATTCAAAATTAATTGGCTTCCTGCACCGTAAGCTATTTAATTGTGTGAGTCGGATAGGCCGTCATTATTGGAAATGTATAAAGAGCGGATGGTTTTGCTTTTCTGAGGAATATTGAATGATGTCGTCGATATCGTATTTCCATAATATCTAATAAAATGGCGTTGATGGCAACCGTGGTTTTGTGAGCTGTAAAAGTAATGTTCAGACCAGTTTGAACTTTTTGCGAGTATACAGAGCTGCTAAAACTGCGGGTTCTCACGATTTGCTGACTTAAAATGACCAACTGAAATGCGGTTTTGCGACCGCAGGCGACGCTAAAATCCGCCGCATGTGCTATTTGGTAACGCACAATCCTGCATGTCGGTTCCTTTTAAACAGAGTTTGAGGAAACACCTCATTTGTTAGGAATTATCTGGCTGCCATGGGCTTATGTGAATTTATTGGGCTAATCCTGCATCCTATTGAGTATTGGAAGGGGGTTAGAATTGTCAATATATACAGTGCTTGATACGGCTTACTGGTCGCATTATGGGGACAGTCACCGGGTTGATTATTGGAATTAGTTACGCAAATTATTTCTGACATAATTCACTCACAGTTTTAAATATTTTGTGTAGTGATTGGCTCTATGAGAGCAATGTCTATTACTTGCTCTTCATCTCATTTCGGCTGATACTATACTGCGAGAAACCGCAGCATAAAGGGAATTCACTGCATTTATCTGACAGAATTCTTGACGAGACCTTCCAACCGCTTCACAAGGGATTTCCTAATGAGGAATGTCAGGATCTTAAGAGCAATATTGTTGTCATGATATAGTAAGGCCGTGCCACGATTTTATATATCATCTTCGCAGCGATTTTTTTTTTCCAGTTCATGGAAACGTCTTCGAATACTGGAAATTCAATGAATTAAGTTCACATCCGGCTTAGCCTGATTGCTATTTATGGCTTGAAGCTCAGAGATGTAAATTTTTGAAATTCGTAGAAAGAGCCTTGTACTGCCTTTCCTTTCCCCAAAAAATTTGCTCTAGATTCCAGTGCCTTGCACTTCTCCATGGTGCAGAAATGGTGCGTAATCGGCTTTGTATTAGAAATTCTCTTTGCCCGTTTCCTCAGTCAGCTGCCATAAAATGGTCGTACTATTGTGCCAGAGTTCAATAGAACAACCTTCTCCTGTGCCCCAGATTAAGGTCTGTTGGAGGCTTATTCAACTGGAAATGCTTCTTGCACAAATCTGGTGTTTGTCCAAGGTTCCAACCAGAAGCCAGCCAGATTTCATATTCAGATTTGCGGTGCATAAAGGCCGAGTGACCCAAGGTACACTCTGGCCCATTTAAGAATATGCTGCACACTTCAGCCTTGAGAAATCGACATTTGAAAACAAAACGGTGCTGGTTCTTTGGGTTAAGTTTTTATCCCAAATATTATATTGGTTACTACCATTGTTGGTCACATGTATAAAATCTGCCAACAATAATGGCTGCTTCTCACTGGTTTTTCGATAACACTTTCCAAGCATGGAAATCAATACTAATATTCCAAGAAATGCTCTCACCTATAGTACATAGTGCTATATAGTTAATAACACGACGTGACCGTGAAATCCATTAGTTGTATCATATTGCTGAAGGCCTTCTTGCGTGAGAGATAGTACTATTGGACGTATTATCTCTCCAGTGAAAGGAGGCCATTAGGGTGTGTATTTTGTCGTAAACCTCTTAAGATTAGAAGGGTTCATAAGTGTACATCGGATCCTTTGTTTGTTAGACTTTGTAGAAGGGACAACTGTCTTACACTTTATGACGCAAAAAGTTAGCAACGTCATTTTTACAACGAAGATGATGTCTAAATGATAAGTATAGAACCCTGAAACACACACGAAGGTCGTGAGAAAATATTTTAATGGTATGGGGATGAGCCGAGATGTTGCTGAGAAATACATGGGCCAATATTTTGCTAACGGGACAGATTGAATGTGGCGAGGAAATTTTTTAGTTTATTTACTTCATTAATTTATTCTTTGTAATGTCACGATTTGACAAGGTAATAATTTTACTGTCATTGACATTACCTCTTAGCATTTTATTGCATTAAAACGTCACTCTCTTATTTTTTACGTACAAATGTTTTTGGCACACTTCTCAGACCTCCACAATTTGGGAATAAAATTATCAACTTTATTATATATAATTATTATTAATTATATATTATTAAATTATATAATTATACAGCACGCATGCAATAATTAGACTGTATATAAAATACTTACATTATATTGGCGTCAAATCACCGGTTCACATATAGTTATTTTCTAAATTATGAAGACAGAATTGATGCAGCGACGGAAATTGGCATTAAATAATTAGCGTTCCTGATGCATATAATTATCTTGTTCAAATAAGTATTTTTGTCAATTTTAATACATATACGTGACCCTCAAATGTCGGTATGGCTCTATGCACTAAATTATTATGGATATCTGTTGCAAAATAACAGTTATAATGGCACAACTCTCTTAATGCGTGCAAGTATGAAAAGTGTAATTTTATACCCACATTGTGAAGGTGTGGCAAGTGCATTAAAAAATCCCTAATATAATAGTCTATATATTCCGGATTTTCATGCACATCCCAAAGTAAAAACTCCACCTACCTATATGCACAATGCCGCCGATACGGTTTTCTTACGAAAAATGGTCGGATGGTCTTGGATTACAAAATGCGTCCTGCTCTATATACAACAGTTGACGTGAAGACGCGTAACACAAGACTCACTGTTTATATACAAAACTTCCATTCTTCATTCCTGCGTCTCTTTTGCTGACATGGATGACACGGAAGTTTCCTATAGGTAGACAGGGACCCCAGAAAAAAAAGGGCCGGATAAAATTTATATAGGTGGGTATCTCACAGGTGGAATGCTTGCTGCTCGTTGAGCGGGGCTTTCTCCTTTGTAGGTTTTGTGCCCTGTATATGGGAAGGGATCACGGGGCTTGGGATGCTGCTGCGTATAGGTGGGGGACTGGGGGACCTGTATATACAGCCTGGGCATAGAGGTAAACTGAACCCAACAAAGTGGGATTGGGGGAGAGTATGCAAGGGTTTCAAAGGTCCGGCACACTGCGGATCGGCTCAATTAGATACGGAGATGGCCCCGGTTGCCTGGGCTACGGCGACGCTGCAGAGATACACAAACAAAAGGCCTCCGGGTCTGCACACCTGTGCAAGGCCTGTTTGCCATGTCAATAGTGTATTGCTCATTCATTGATCTTTGATCCCTCCCAAACTTTTTTTTATACTACCTCCCCTCAAAAAGCGCGCCAAAGCGGCTTAATTTACCGCGCGATCCCCGGCGATTCGGGAGACCTGTAAGCAGAATGCCCCCCGAATGAAAGTTTTGTCGAATGTCGCAGGTCAGGCTGGAGTTAAGCCCTAATTCGGAGAGGGAAGTGTATACAAAATGCGGATAATTGAGCATCACTTGGGCTGAAGCTATACACAGCCAACCTGTCATCAGTCCGATCCCCGGATTATATAGCATAATTTACACAAACCGCATAACATATTTTGCAGTTTCAGATTTTCTCAAATTTTCCCATATTTGCCCCCCATCATTTTCCTAATACACTTTGCCAAATATTGGCAACAGGTTCACTACAGCAGATGAGTGCCAAATAATCTCTTCGCACATGTCGGCGTCAATGCGCGCAGTAGCGCACTGAGCAGCAGGGGTAGGGGCGATGCACAAAAAACCGCAGTCTGGAAGCCGAATATCGACGGCCCGTGTTATGCGTATGAATCTTGTTTACATACGCAGCAGTTTTTTTAGTGCTCAACAGAGCGGTGCAATGCAATATATGCTGTAATTGTGTGTGCTTTTTTTTTGTGTGTGTGCAGATTGCGGCCCCCTCGCCATGACGACGGCGCCGCCGGCATTCATCCAGGTGGACATGCAGGGGCTTAGCTCGTGTGCGTCGTCGACGGCTGCGACGGTCACGGTGGTCACCACCTCCACGCAGTCAGGCGCCGGTAGAGAGGGCGCCGGGTCTGGTCCGGGCGGAGGCGGCGGCGGCGGCGACGGAGGAGGAAGCAGCGGAGGAAGCGACAATGGTGCGTCGTCCGTGGACGTCCACTCCGAGTCGGAAAGCCCTCCGATTAACCCCCAGCAGCAAGCGGCGGGCACCCCGTCCCCGCAGGTCACCGCCCAGGTGGTGGTCAGCAGCACCAATCCATCCGCCGCAGCCGCCGTGGTCCCTGCCCCTGGTCCAGGCTCGGGGCCGCCCCTGACCCCTACCACCCCGGGGCAGACCCCGGAGCACGTGGCGGCCGCGGCTGCTGCAGCGGCGCAGCAACAGGGTTCCTCGGCGGCGGCGGCGGCTGCTGCGGCTGCGGCCGTGGCTGCCGCAGCCTCCACCACCATCGTCAACTCGTCCCAGTACATCACCGTGCCTGGTCAGTCTCATTACCCACCTCAAAAACTTATTGCCAATTACACCTCCACTCTCCCTCTCTCTCTCTCTGTACTAATAATAATAACCAGAAGCATGATCTGTATAACTAAACCAGCTTTGGTGGCACAATTTGCGGTCTTTTTCGGGATTTAACTGTGGAGGACTTTTGGAGTGGGGAAGATGAGGAGATTTCGTACTGTTAAGTGGTCCCCCGACTTGTTCGCGAAACTTATTCACTTCCAAATCATAAGCGAGTGATAACCAGAAGCAGAAATCATAATCCGCACAAGCTCTTCTTACATTGCAACAATCCATATTCCGTCCCTATGTCATTATTGGTAAGTAAATGCCTCACTATAGACTGTTAGCTCAAGTTTCACACGCAGTTCAGTTGAACCCGTTGCTGCTAATTTTAGTGTAAAACACCCATTTATTAGTCATGTGTGATTAACTGATGAAATTTCATTCACTTGACTTTACTGTTGTGAACTATTCTCATCATACCCGGATCAGTATGGGATAGTTTGGTAAATATGCAAAATTATGCGGCGCAATTTGCACATTCTCTATAGCAGCCCTCAACTTTTTTTCCCCCCTCTTGTTGGCCTTGTAATTAAGTAGAGCGGAACATTGATGCTTAAAAATATGTCGGAGTTGAATAGAACTTTGGATTGCTCAATTTGCATGAAATCTGGACCACTTTGAACTTAAGCTCCTCAGGTATATATGCTAAGTTGCATTGTATTGTGAACCCGAGAGAAGGTTAGTAACGGTATATAAGGAATTGTTCCACGCATTCCCGTTTTCTATATATATATATATATATATCTGTACGTTTTCACTCCAATAATATCGTAATGCTCTTTCTCTCTTTGCTGGCAATGCGAAATGAGACCTAGGAGGGAAAGTTTAATGAGCACTTTTTTCCCATTGTCCGGGAAGATCCGATTTGAAACCCCCTTGATGCTTCTTTTCATGCCTGCCTTTAGAGGGGAGCACCACTCGATCGTATACTTCCCTCACCCCAGTTAATCCCACCATAGGTAAGACGCAGTTTTACCTTTGATCTCTGGCACACACCGGTATACCAACAACACGATGAGGGAAATAAAAAGAGGAAAGAAAATGACAAAAAAATATAACAACAACAAAAATATATATGTGTGACTCCCAAGTTTTGCAAAAATATGCACCATCGCTTTTGTTGATAAAATTTGCAGTTAATATCTCGAGTCTCTTGGGAAGCAACTAATTAGTAGATCAATTAACGTAGGTGCTCTCTGAAGTCGAAAATGGCACAATCTCACAAGAGTTTTGGAGGAGGATTTGCGGGGGGAGCTTGATGGGAAGGCACATTTTGCACACTTACTAATTGCATTTTAGAGGCTTGACATGATGACGATTGTGGCTAATCCCCTGTATAGTGCATGTTTGAAAGATAATAATCTGAAGCAGTTGGCTAAAGTGGGGAAGGGGGGAAAACATATCTTCAAACAAAATAATTTTTAATAATAAATGAGGGGGGGAAATATATACCTAACCAGGGACTTCGTTCTTGCAGTGTCTGAAGCTGATGGAGTGGGCTGTGACACAGTTTCTTCAGCTGTCCATTCTACGTATGTGCATTATGTAGAGGGTTCCACAGATCCCACTATATACACCGCTACTAACGGGCAGATGTAACTATCTCTACTAATTATCTACGGTTGTCTGTGTGTGCGCTTTTTTTTTAAAAAAAAAAAGCTTATGTGAAGTGTTGAGCTAGCACTTGGCCTTTTTGCATCGTTGCTGTTGCATGTGTGTTCCTACTAAACACTGGTTATTTTTTCATGTTGTTGTTGTAATTCCCCCGACTCCCAACCCCTTTTGTTGACTAATTTGAAAATGTTTCTGGCCAATTGGATGTTTTTGCAGGTTTCTCTCCCCCTTTCACGTGTACAGGCAGGTTCAAAATGCTCTGTTTTTTTGTGTGATTCATTCCCAGTTGTTTATTTAGCCGGTACTGTCAGCAAAACAGCGCAATTTGCAACGACAATTTGTGCAGTTTTGGTCTATGTATTGTGCAATAAACAATTATTCTGCAACCGTATTATAGCTGTAGTTTTGTGAGCTAATTTAGCTCTTTGGGCGGTTTGAAAGCAGCAGGTTACAGTCATGACCGCTTTTATGTTTTATAGGACTTGTAAAATTAAACATTTTTTTTTGTTTGCCTGGGGCTGCAGTTAGGCGTTTATTGGACGCTGTAATCCACTCAGCCAAGCTTCTGTATTATGAATAAAATTGCGGAAACTATCGGCCAGCAATACTTTGGGTTGCCCATCACGTTTCCCTCCATGATTGCTATTTCATAAAACGTGTAGACTGAGTTTGATTCATTTCAATGGTATTCACCCTTTCTCCAGCACTTGAAATAGGACCTACTGTTTCTGAGTAAAATATTTTCTCTCAACTGATGACTCAATTTGTGGCACATTTAATCAAATTTGTATAATATTTTATATAGGCATTGCAATGTCAGTTGAAAGGTATACTATTTCAATTAGAGATTGAAAACCCCCCATTGAAAATAATTCAGTACAAATCGAAGGCAAATTGCACCCAAGTTATGTACCTCCTGACCTCGTTACAGAGATATATGAATTTGTTGACCATCATTCTCCATTTTTCCGCTTGCATTATAGAAAATCATGTCCTTTGGAGTGTAATCACGGAGGTCCAACAAAATTAGGGCGAACACCCCAGTGGGTAATTGGATGTCCTTCCTGTACTGTACGTCCTCTGAGAATATAATCCGAGGCTCTCGCGACGTATATGCATGAATATTTTTCTTTCAATATTAAGTCTACCTTCACGCACCGTAATTTGACATAACCAGGCGTAATGGCGCAGGCGATTAATTAATCGAATAATCGACCCCTCTAATTGCGCCGTTATGTTTTCCCTATCAGAACTTGTTAATGTTCGGCTTTAAAGCTGTGGAGGGGGTGAAAATTCTCACATTTTTTTTTCGTGTTATTTGTTTTGCACTGTAGTATTTTGGGGGNTACTACAACACAGGGAATTCGACTGCTGTGACCTATTCTCAGGTGAGTTTTGCAGCGTTGTTCCTTTCTCCGTTTTATTGGTGTTGAAACCTTTTTTTTTTAAAAAAAAAAACGTGTGACACTATTGTCGTACGTTATCAAAAGGAATATTGAACACGCTGCCTTTCCGGTTGGATGCTGATAACATGAGGATCTGGGTTGCCAAAAAAAGCGACCAATACCTGTCAATATTACAGGATTTTAAAAAAAGAAGTTGTCTTCAAAAATGTATCTCACTATGTAGATGTCGTTTTAACTAGTGCGAGCACATACAGAATTATTTGTTGTTATCACGTAGGCCTATATACATGGATGCTGCATCGGTATCATTAACACGACATGCAGTGTGACACTTTGCCAGGGAATCACACATGCAAACAATTTACATAAATGAATTTGTTGTCATCAGTCCCACCACCCGTGAACGTCAATAAAATAATTTATAAATTGGAGAATATTAACTGCCAACTCGGCTGGTCACATCATGACCGGTCGTACAGACATTTTGTCATTGTCCAGTTGTTGTCAACTGCTGGAAAATCCATTTCGTATAGTAATTTAAGGCTATTCAATGACATTTAAAAGGTGCCTATTATTCTCCAAGTGGTATTGTGCTGGAGTAATTTTTGTCTCTCGATCAGTGACATCGGCTGTTTTTGTAATCAACCATTCAGATGTAGTTGGCTGCAATTTCATATATAAATATGAGAAAATTTGCAATGCAGTTTTGCCAGAGAAGTAGAGGCGAACTCGACTTTTTTTTTTGCACATCCGGCGGGAATGCGGTTACCAAAAAAAAAACAAAGACAAATGCCAACAATATTGTTGTTGTCATGGGAACAGTGGTCGTTAGGAATCTCCCGAAAAATTGCGTCAACTTTTTGTCCCCCCTCCATTTCTCCCAAATTTTCTGGTTCCTATGACGAAGGTTGTGTTGGTTATTACCTCCTCTCTTTAGGTGACGGGCAGCATATCGCAGGGTAGCGGCGCCATGGCCAACCAAAACCAGCTGCTCACGCAGGGAGGAGGAACGTACCTGATCCAACAAGGAGTCGAAGCCGAAGCTCACACGCTTATCAATGCGGCCAGGGCTTCACCTCAAGCCGTAAGTTGCATTTTTATATTTTAAAATTATTGCATCAATTTATCCAACCATATACATATTACGGGGGGAAAAAATTGAAGCAAACTCTTTCATTATTTTTTTTAAAATGCTCTCGCGGTGTATCGTCGAACGCTCGAACCACTCGAACGTATATCAACAATGTCCCTTACTGTCTCCAGCAGGATGGCGGAGTGACTTACATGGTGACCGGTAACTCCAACGCGTCGCTGGAAGGAGACGGTCATCCCAGCCTGTCCCACGCCACCAGGGTATCTCCAGCCACGGTACGTTGTGAACTACTGTACAGTACAACATATTCCCAGTGTTTCAAACAGCCCGCGCTCTTCGGTACACTGCGCGCGCATTCCCCCGTGACGTCACCCCCCCNTTCACGACAAGTCGGACGCGCGACGTTCCAAAAGAAATCTCCTTTTGTCCTTTATATTTCCTTCCTCGTCGCGGTTGCCCCTGGAGATAATATGTGGAGCCAGGTCGGGCCATCATCTTCAGGAGCCATGCCCGTGGAGGGGCTGGAGCTGGTCGCGGCGGGGCCTTCAGCTGCTGACGACCCTCTGGGACATTTCACCCAGGAGGAGCTGGAGGCGATCATGCCCAATCTGGCCGAACTGGACGTGTCCCAGTTCGAGATAATGGACGACCAGATGGGACTGTCCTTCCTGGAAGGTTTCGAAGGGTTCCAGCAGGACGTCAAGCCGCCCACCCCTAGCCAAGTGCAGGAATCGGTATATACACATCACGTACATCTCCATCCATAGGCATATTCGACAGAACGATTTATGGCGCTTTTTTTTCTCTCTCTCTCGAGTGTGTTCAGCTGATGTCAGAGAACAATTGTGGGAATAACATTTTTGCTTGTTTATTTAGTTCGTAAGGCTTACTGTTGGCAGCATTTTGTTGTTTTCTAATTTTTACATGCAGCCGAAATAATGTTTGCCTGACTCCAGTGCAGTTACAGAATTTCGACGTACCGTTATCCTCAAAGTCTAGTGTTGGAGTCTCTCATGATCAATTTTTAATGCTCTTCTAATGCTCAGCTGATGCTTTTTTTAGCAACAAAAAGCATCACAAGAGCATTAGAATAGCATTAAAAATTGATCATGAGAGACTCACCAGTGATGCTCTTTTAATATTTTTGCGGTTTACTACGTAGGTAATTGGATTGTATTGTTGATTTTCAGTTGTGCCAACTCAAAAGTGCCAAGTGTACCAAATCATGTTTACTATCAACAGTCCGCTAGTTGGCACAACTGGAAACCAACAATACAATTCAATTACCTATGTATCCTGACTTTAGAGTTACCCTGTACTTTTGTTTGGAGCTGACAGATGACTGAGGAGATGACATGTAATCTCATGTGGAACAATGAATTCTTTTGTCAAAATAATTACTTTCTCGCTATACCATGAGTGCTAATAGGACACCGAATATTGGAAGTAGTCTACAACCCATTTGGCAAACACATTGAATACGCACATAATCACAACAGTGGATTAGACTGTAGCATTATGAACAGATATTTTGCATTACGAGACTTTAATCACAATGTGGTAGCCCCAGTAGGCCTATCATGAAGTATCATATTATTATTATTATTATTATTATTATTATTGACACACCATCATGTATCCTTTTTCCCTAAAGCCACCAGAAAGGGATGTGAAGCCTTTTGCGACAGACTGCACCCCACTCTCCGATGGCGATCAGAGCTATGCATTTCCTCTGCAGCTGACCACAGTCAGAACCCGTGCATCCTACCCAAATGATGCCAACTCCTCTTACATCCCAGTCAACCTGATAAGTAGCACCTCTCGGTCAGGCAGCAATGGAAGTGGGCTGACACAGAACCAAACCCGGGCCTGCCCTATCACAGTGAGCTCCCAGCTAACCTTTCTTTTCCTCCCCCTGATCCTGAAATATGAAATAGTAGGATCTCATCACATTTTTATGTAGCTGAAGCATTTCACATTAATTTTATTTGTGTATTTGTAAAGTGAGATAGGTTTGCGATAGTGCAGTTTTTAAAATTTCACTGTGTTGTTTCTAATAAGGCTCTCAAGAGTATGCAACAAGCACATAGTATTGTTCAAATCTGTTGAAATTGCCAGGAATAAGTGTGCTCTACAAGTTTGTGTTCAGTGTTGCATTAATGTTCACAGTAACGTATATCAACAAGCCTGTGGATAGGAAGAAACAGTGATAATATATTAATGTATGTATTAGGCACTTCTTCAAAATCAGTAAACAAGATTTTGCAGTAACATTATAGCATTCTCTCGATATAGTTACCTTGAAGAGTTGTGGCTTCCTCATAGTCACTGGTATCCCTTACAGTTACAGGAACAAACTGTGAAGTAAACGTAATGTATGTGCACATAATTATGTATGAAGCATTGCAAGTACGAATTTTTTTACTACATGCTAAGATGAGTTCCTGTAGGGAGGGATAGTATATGGACACAAGTTTTCAGTTTTCCTCAGTTGTCCACTGCTATGGATACCGTATTTGCTTTGTTATGCACTGGACATTGGTCATGTTTCCTAACTTCCTTCTTGCTCCCTGAAACCCGAGACATTCCTTGGAAGAAAACTTTCTAATTCACAGTTTATTTAGCACTCAAATGACATCAAGAGGAAACTGCATTACGCATTAAGAATTTCAGTCAATTTATTTTCCATTGCCCACAGTGTGTAGTCCCACTTTGGATTCGATGAGCTGCAAGAGTATGGGACAATGCCTTGTTAAACTTTGGTTTATGTCATCAAGACCATCCAGATTGTGCATTTATGTTCAGTGATTGGATTCGTGCATTTGCGATGTAATATTATTACTATTTGTATTCATTCTCTCCCCCTTTTCCCACTAGGTCCAGTGGCTGCTGGACAACTATGAGACAGCTGAAGGAGTGAGCCTTCCTCGGTCAACGTTGTATGCCCATTACCTCCGGCACTGTAATGAACACAAGCTGGACCCAGTGAATGCAGCCTCCTTTGGCAAGCTGATCCGATCCGTGTTCCTAGGTTTGCGCACCCGCCGCCTAGGCACTAGAGGGAACTCCAAGTATCACTATTATGGAATCAGGGTGAAGCCCACATCTCCGCTCAATCAGGTGATTATGTTGTACTATTAGGGGGCAGTACTGTGGCGTAGGGGTTACCATCACAGCATTCCACTTGTAAAGGACCCATGTTCAATCCCTGGGTTGTAGAGAGGGTTTTCTCATGGGGAAAGAGCTTCGATGGGTTTTCTCTGTGTTTGCATGCATTTTCGGGGGATCCTCCTGCTCTTTTCCCATGTCAAAACCCATCAGCAGTGCAGGAATGGAGAATAAAAATGGAAATGGAAGAGGAATACCTAAGAAGGCACAGGCCTTGTGTGGAAGGAGTGTTTCAAGGCTGCTTAGCATGGGTTTTCAGTATTGCAATTATTCTGCATCCTCAGTGCTCTGAAGGAGTCAGTGATAGTGCATTATTATATGTATTATTATTATTATTATTATTATTATTATTATTATTATTATTATTATTATTATTATTATTATTATGGATACCCCGTGATAGGCCCCTTGGGCCTCTTAGGGGATCGTCTTTTTGAATAACCGACTTTAATCATTTACCTGTAATGTGATGGATTTTGATAGCGGGAGGAAACGGGAGAACCCCGAGAAAACCCACGCGAACACGGAGAGAACCCATCGAAACTCTATCCACATAAGTATCCTCCGTCCGACCCGGGGATCGAACTCGGGACCTTAGAGGTGGAAGGCTAACCACTCCGCCACCGTGTCGCCCACTTATTATTATTACTACTACTACTACTTCTATTATTATTATTATTATTATTATTATTATTATTATTATTATTATTATTATTATTATTATTATTACTATTATTATTTCCAGGTCACTGCCGCTTCAACAGGTGAAGATGGCAATGGAGCTGTTGGTGGCCAATTGCAGATACAGGGTGGGCAAGGACAAGTGACGCCTGCACAGCAGCAGCAAGGAGGGCAGACGCAACCAACAATCAGGCAACAACCAGCATACCAGAAGAGGTTTAATAAAACAGTGGGAGCAAAAACTGAGTATGACGGAAATGCCACAGGTGGAGCTGGCCCACACAACTCGGGCTCTGATTCCACGTCGCCCCAGCACCACCAGTATTTAGGAGACCCAACAGGAGCTGTGCCAGCCCTGCCCGAAATTGACACTGATCTTTGCTTGCTCCCAGACTCACTTACCCAAGACGATGTGGATACCTTTCGCAGTATGTACGGAGACCATTGTGAATCGCTCCTAGAAGCAGTGACCGCACTCCAGTTTACCTCGGTGGAGCAGCTGTGGCGCCAGTTCTGGCGGGGCCCCAATAACAACAACAACAGTGAGTCCGAGTGTGAAAAGGCACTTCCAAAAGCGAAGCTCTACATGTTGTGCAAGCTGGAACCAGTGCAGAAATTTGTTCGGTCCGTTGACTACCAGTTCTACCAGAACTTGGTGGATGTTTTGATAGCAGACGTGTTGAGGCCCATACCCAGCTCCCTGACGCAGGCCATCCGCAACTTCGCCAAGGGGCTGGAGGGATGGATGACTTCAGCCATGAACGGGAGCCCAGAGGATATGTTGCATGTGAAGGTGCCCGCTGTTAGTGCATTTGCGCAGACGCTCCGAAGGTACACCTCGCTGAACCACCTGGCCCAGGCGGCCAGGGCCGTCCTTCAGAACGCCGCCCAGATCAACCAGATGCTGGCTGACCTTAACCGGGTTGATTTCCATAACGTCCAGGAGCAGGTATGTTATGCTTCTCAGTAATAATATTGTGCATACAGGAAGATGAAAGGTTGGTTGGTTGGTTGGTATAGGAAGGGTTACCCAGCTTGTATGGCTCTGTCTGAGTCGAGCCTTGGCAGCCGGGGGTAGGAGAGGAAGGTGTGGGATTGCAAGGTAGGGTGGGTTAGAAGGGTGGGGGAGAGGAGGGCTGGCCCCGGCTGTACTGCAATGCCGGGTCCAACCCAGGGACGGGGGTGGGATATTCTCCCAAGCACCCCGTCCGACCAAGAAATGCGAGTCAGGTCCGAGGACCTTTCGAGGAAGAGAGTACCGTCGCTGGCGAACCAGCCGGGACCTCATATACATGTATGATATTATATATTTAAGATGAAAGGAAAACAACAAAATCAAGGCATCAGATTTTCTCCATTTCTGTCAACCTACTTGTAATTAACAAGAAATGTGAAGCAGGCTGGAAGAAGGCTGCTTGCATACTTATGACAACATATTGGTTGTCTGTTGCCTCAAGTAGTACGTAAGGTGACAATCACCTAGTGAATTTTAGACAGTAGTAAAAGAGTTATATGACACACATGAGAATGATAGTGTTACCATAATGGTGTCTAAAGGGCACTCTGGGACATTTGCAGGCCTCGTGGGTCTGCCAGTGCGAAGACGGCCTGGTGTCCCAACTGGAGGCAGACTTCAAGGTGACACTGCAACAGCAGAACTCCCTGGAGCAGTGGGCTGCCTGGCTGGAAGGTGTTGTCAACCAGGTGCTCAAGCCATATGAGGGGAAGCCTGACTTTGCCAAGGCTGCCCGACAGTTCCTGCTCAAGTGGTCCTTTTACAGGTACCGGTATTGTTCTGTTTTAGTAAGTCTTGGATATGAACAGCTTGAAGAGGATGGGGAGATTAACTGCAATTTGCTTCTTTCTTTATTCAACAGCTCTATGGTCATAAGGGACTTGACGCTGCGCAGCGCAGCAAGCTTCGGGTCCTTCCACTTGATCCGTCTTCTGTACGACGAGTATATGTTTTACCTCATAGAGCACAGGGTAGCCTCAGCCACCGGGGAGACACCCATCGCGGTCATGGGCGAGGTAAACCACATGCAATACATTTTGTTTTCATGATGAAGGTGTCAGGGTGGTTTGTATTATTCCATCATAAAGGCCATGGTATCGAACTGTTGATTAATAGCTTATGCATAATTTGTAGTTAGATTGTTATGCGGGAATGAAATATTTGCATTTCTAATTAAACAGTGGGAAGTTTTTTCAACCCAACGCTGTAAAAGTAAGTCTGTTTTGCCTTTTTGGCAGTCCATGCAGGTCTGTTAAATTAGGAACAAGCAAGAATATGTAGCTTTGATATTTTATTTTATGTTTTATATTTATTTTAGTCCAATGTACATATTTATAAAAACTTCAACACTTTTCCTTTTTGGCCAGAAGCCTCGTGAGATTTTGATGCCCCTGCCGCCATCCCCTCCGTCCCTGGGCAGCAGCAATCCGTCCACCTCTGAGTCCGACATCAAGGGCGAAGGGGTAAACAACATGAGCCTAGGTGGAGGTGATGGCAACAGCAGCGGCAACGTGTACAACAATGGATTGATGGTCTCGCCCACGTCTGTCTCTGCTGCTGGCATCGGCACTAGCATCAACGGCAGTGGCGTCATGTCTAACCACCACCACCAGCATCACCAGCAGCAGCAGCAAGCACAGCACCAGCAGCACCATCACCATCACCTCCCACAGCAGTTGCAGCAGCACCACCAGCAACAACAGCAGGACCAGAAGATGGTGATGGTTGCCATACCATTGCATGACGGAAGTGGTGAGACACCGACTGCAAAGAGGCTCAAGACCAGCTAACATCCCAAGGAGCTTTGTTACTCCCGCCTGTCCGCATCCTCGTTTTTTGTGCCCCCACGTACTGGTACCATTTCCAGTTGAGTTTGTTTGAGTAGCCGTGTGTGTGACGGGTTTTCCTTGAGATGACTTGCTTATAAATTCTTTTTTTTTAAAGTCCTTTCACGACGGTGTGATTCACTGCATGCGAGGGGAGAGAGAGAGAGAGAGCGTGAGAGAGACGTCTCAAACCATTCCTACTCTGTACTCCTATCTCCACCTTTTTCCCAATTATTGTTCCCACCTTTTCTTTATTTTTTTTATAACATAATATTTTATGACCAAGCAAGTTAGATAGGTTGAAATCAGTTTCCAACGATTGTTGGAGATGTCCGGAACAGCCTCTTCTGTGGCATTGTTCACCTATTATTGTGACCTCTTTTAAAATGCAGATCGGGGCCATTGTTTGAGGTAGTGGAAGGAGTGGCAGTTCTCATCAGGTGTGAATGACAAATTAAGCATTTTACTTAAACAAACAGTATTTTGTTAAAGATTGACTGTTTTCTGTGTTGTTTTGTGCTGTAGGACAGTTTTTTTTTTTTTTTTTTTTGTAACTTG
>JYFJ02002656.1:0-53186 GCA_000934665.2 Catajapyx aquilonaris
CGTTTCCGGACACGGGTTCCTATGTCAAAAATGTTTGTCTTGGTCCCCTCTATCACCACTAGAAGTTTGTAAAGTTAGGTCGTAAACACCCTGTATACGTGTACATATAGAGAAAGACTCCGTATAAATCGCTCTGTTCGCATATATATATACCAAAGCCAAGAAGACGAGGGCCTCTCCGACCAGCCCTGCCGCGTACGGATAGACGTGCTTGGCGAAGTACCGGTCCACGCACTCCTTCAGCGCGATGTCCACCATCTCGTCAGCCAGGTGGATGCAGTAGTGCAGGTCGTCTTCCAGTTCCAAAAACTCCTGCCTGTGGACACACACACACAATCGTGACAAATCGAGGACAGCATTGAGCCCCCTAATTTAAAAACGTAGCTGTTCAGTGATCTACAAATTTTTCTTACCACCTCAACCGCGCACCCACACTCGCGCAGCTCCATTGTTCCGACAACAATGTTGCCAGAGTTACTCCTCAGGGAGCAATATAATAGGCGCATTCGGCAATTCAGATTATTCTGAGATGCGTCACGTGATATCTGAGTTGTTAGCCCTGCCCCCCAGAAGATTATTGCCGAACGGCCGAACTGAGAGACCCCCCTACCCGCCTGTGCTGCATCCCAGTGATCTGCCAATGTTCGGGTATTTCGGTGCCGTATTTCGGACGTTGGCGGGTAATGGTGCGGGTAAAATGAAAATGCGGGTAAAATCGGGTATTTTCAGGTCCTCTCGCGGGGTTTTTGGTCATTTTGCATTGGCAACACTGCTGCATCCATAACAATAATTTGTTTGTTAATTGTTTCTCAGCAAGTAAGTCAGGTGAGCTTGGGAAGTCAGGTAGGGCGCATGCGCACTTACTTCAGGGGGCGTGGCACCTGATTTGCCGAACATCCAAACTGCCCAGGAAGTCAGATTCCTGAATTGCCGAATACGCCTAATAATTCACACCACTAGAGCCTCTGAGACTCAATCCCAGAGCTTTTGAAACGTCGCAAACGTCCCCCCTCCCTCCCAGCGTAGCGTTGGAAACAAGTGCAGCGATTTCTTATGATTGCACGTACGAGTAAACGTACGTAAAAACGTACGAGTAAACGTACGAGTAAACAGTCCAAAATTACTCTTTTCCTCGAGGCTCCCTAACACCCACTATATGCAGAGAGCTTTATTAGCAAGCATCGATAATTCCAACACTGCATGCTGCGCGAACTGTGATGCCCAGTCGGTTGCCTTGTAAACCAAAAAAAAAATCATCTATACTGGGGCTATGGAAGTGCCGTAGCCTCGTAGGCTGTATCCGCTTCCACCGCACTTAAAAAAAAATATATTATTAAATTTTCAGACTAACTATGCCAAGGGAGTTTAAGTAGGCAATATCCCGTCTTTAACTTAAAACTTTTGCATCATGGAAACCGGAACTGCAGTTCTCATGTCACAAGTTTTGGGCCCAGAAAACGCCACCATATCGATTCAAGCAAAAGTGACTCACGCTATCCTATGACCCCCCCCCCCCTCCTGAATGCACCCTGAGACAAATAGAGTTGCTAATAGACGGGGTAATAGGTACTATAATATGAACCAAAATAAAAAAGTAGGTCCTATCGCCCATCTCTGGCTGGCACCAAACTTTTTATGTATAATGGTCAATGGCTTTTCCTCAGGGATGGAAATGAGGTATATAAAAAATTGAAGAAGGTGAGAGAGAGGGGGGCCATTTGGTGAGGGGGGGTTTGTTCAATCGATCACCTGTGTGGGGGGGAGGGTCTTATAGCCAACTGTTTCCCAAGTAGAGAGAACGGGTTGCAAAGTTCAGTCCAACTGATGGCGTTGCCATGAGAAGTGCTTGGATATAGACAGGGGGACAGCAATAGTTTCCGGGTAGGTGGAATAAGGACAATTTTTTTGGCAAAAAAAAAGGGTGTTGTGTCGCACACTTGGTTGGTCAAAGTGGACAGGCCGAAGGGTCAACGAACTCAAAATCGCCCAAGTACTATAATATTTGCTTCAACTGTAAATGAGGCACTGAATTGTTAGATCAAATTGTTGTAGTAAACATTATATACCCGAAAGCAGCTGAGTCCGGATATAACAGACCTGGAGGACACCACAGTCTGCTACAGCCACTTTTGCAACGAATGCGCTAATTCTGCTGCTTTCCACATGCTTACAATGCACACTATTGCATTTATTAATGAAACTATACACAAACATATGCAAAGGTTTCCAATCGAGGGGCCAGGAAAAATGGTCTGTTATAGCCGAAGTGAGTTGAAAATGAGTATGTTATATCAGGAGTATAAAAAAAGTGCACAGTTGGCTGGAACCAGTCTTCGAGTCTGTCATAACTGAAAGTCTGGTTACAGCCGAGGCTGTTATATCCGGATTCAACTGTATATATAAAAAAGATGGGTGTTTTTATTTCTTTACGAGTGCAACCGAGTGCGCACCACAGTTTGCGCATCTTGCACGGTTGGTATTATCAATGATAGTTGGTAAGCCCCATTTTACAGTACTGTGCTACGCTGCTTATTTCCAACGCTAAGTTTGTGGGGATAACTAAATGGCCGACGTTTTCGACGTTGCCGTGAGTCTATGGAGCGAACCTCAGATGCTTACGCCAACTCTGGCAACGTTGTTGTCAGAACAAAATGGAGCTGCGCGAGTGTGGGTACGCACTTGGGTTGCTCTCGTTAAAATAATCGTCTTTATATAGAAGCGATCAGATGATCGCTTTCTGACGTCACGAAGCGATCGCCACAATAATCGCTCGCTTTCGATCAACATGGACTTTTGTATAAGCGAGCGATTTTTGGACGTGAACTGTCCTCAACAATATTTGGCGAATTGTTAACTTTGTCGCTTCTCTAAAAAATTAGGGGCCGAATTCAGAGAGGTTGCTTAACGTAAACGCGCCCGATTAAATCCTTTAGTCATCCTCGATTAGAAAATTTAACCAACCTGCTAATATAAAGACGGCGATTAGCGCTAAACGCCCCCTAATCGCACTTGCTAGCACTTTTAAATTTGCTAATCGAGGACGACTAAAGGATTTAATCGGGCGCGTTTACGTTAAGCAACCTCTCTGAATTCGGCCCTAGATAAAAATTTTAACGAGCTAAACTGAGTGCTCATCCTCACTCGCGCAGCTCTGTTGTGACAAACACAGTAGGGGCATATGCGGTTCGTTCCAGAGCCCCCCCCCCNNNCCCCCCCCAAACGTAGCGTTGGAAATAAGTGCAGGAGCTTATATACCACTACACCTACCATACAGAGAGCCGCTAAGGTTCGTCCAAGAACCTTTATATCGGCAACGTCGCAAACGTCTCCGCCCCAAGCGTAGCGTTGGAAATAAGTGCAACTCACCGCAGCAATCATTGATAATGCCAACCCTGTAATCTGCGCTAATAACTGTGGAGCGCAATCGGTTTCGCTCATGAAAGTTCTGCCAAAAAGTTCATCTTATAACACGACGGACTCCTTGTTCGCCTGCTGTCGATCGATGTGATTGATCCGAATCCAATCGGTTTGGTATAGATCTAGCTACTCACCAGCTCGACCATGTCAACAATACTGGTATGATGTCCCCAGGTTTGTTGTCTTCTTCCGACGC
The DNA here is from genome assembly GCA_000934665.2 of Catajapyx aquilonaris. Classification (NCBI taxonomy): domain Eukaryota; kingdom Metazoa; phylum Arthropoda; class Diplura; order Dicellurata; family Japygidae; genus Catajapyx; species Catajapyx aquilonaris. The sequence continues at coordinate 3,614 of JYFJ02002656.1, forward strand.
TGCTGTAGCCGACTTCGTACCCTTTTTGGCTGGTTTATTGGCTTTCTTACTCATGACTACTTGAAAAAGACTTATTGAAAAGACTCCTTGTTTTTTAAAATTGCAAATTAAAAAATTGGCACAGGCAAAAAAAAATGAAGCCAATAGAAGTTTGAGCAGTAACTGTGGTTACCCTAACTGTTGAACTGGTTTTTAATTGTGTGTAATTGGCTGCAATGATTAAACAGTTTCTTAGCTACTGACACACATGCTCATTGTTGGTGAGATATACTCATTACAACTTTTTTTTACACTTCTAATCTGCATGCGAATTAATTGCAATTTTGTACTGCAGCTTTTAACGCTCGTAATTATATACGGAACTGTAATTATTATTGTTACGAAGCATTTATTTTCCTCCCACAGAAGATAACAACCTACAGGATTATTGTCACCAAGGTAAATACTACAACAATACATTGTTAAATTGTTGCGGTGATTCACGCCATGTTGGTAATTAAGAATACTTTTTTTTAAACTTTCATTAGAAATTAATTAGTGTGGTTAGCACTGCCACATTACAAACGTAGAATTCGTGCCATTTGATTGTTAACACTGTGTAATGGCTTAATGCATTGTCACAGTGCGACAATTTGTGTCGTTTTTTTTTGTAGAGTAATAACCGATGTTGTGTTCCTAAAAATAAATAATTTTGGCTGCTATTTTTATCATTACTTCCGGTTTCGTGTTAAGTGTCGCGTGGATTTTTTTTGATTTGTTCAATGTGTCACAATGACAGGTCCCTGTAATTATTTATTTGCGCTGCATGAAGCCAAGGAGGTACTTAATCCGGTGGTGTACTGCATGCATTAAATTAGTCAGTCGTGAAAAAAAATTAATGTGTACCAAAAATACAAAATAATAATAAGCCTATAAAAATTCATTGGCACATAATAATTTTTTTCCTCCTTAAATTATCATCCATAATTTTACGTAATATATAATTTTGCTGGAATTATCAAACAAACCAAGGTTCAAAAACAGCGGTTCAAACGCCATCTGCTGTCAAGCATGGCCATTACAACAACTAATTTTTATCACCACTAATTAATATTAAGCTAAAAACTTATCGTCACGTCCAGCTGTAAACTCGCGCAATCTTAATTGCAATTTATTAATTAAATTTCAGAGATCTGTTTAATTCCTGTCAACCCTGATAATTTCACAAGCCAATCAAGACGGAGTCGACAACAAAGCGTGTGATTCTTCCAGCCATAGTTTCCCGCCAATTTTCGAAGGCAAGTCTCGCAAAAAAAAATTGGCGAAATTTTTTTGCGAACTTAATTTTTTTTTCTTCAGGTCGACAAGTACGACATCAAGATGTCCAGGGCTCCCCAGCGGCCTCCGAAACCTCCGGCTTGGGAAGGGCCGTTTCCACGCACAAGTAAGTACACATTGCGCGCAAAAAAAAAAACTGGCGGAATTTTTTTTCGCACGCAATTTTTCTGGTGGGCGTCCAGACGCCGACGCAGTGGACGCCCGAATTTCTGCGCAGGTCCCGGATTTTCGCAGAAACCTGTCCTGGCGAAAATCGACCATCGCCTACTCATTTTATATAGTTGCGAAAAAAAAATTTGCGACGCACTTCATAAACCCGCATTGTTTCACTGCTCCTGCTCTAAATTAGTGCGGAAATTGATTACATGGTAAGCCTGACTGCACTTACTTTTATAGCGAGTTTTCATGGGTCATTAATTTTGCCAAATATGATCTGTAATTATAGTTCAGGATTGATTTTTGATCGTACCTGTTGCTATATATACAGTGCTGGCATTTTCAATATTGCGAAAAAGGTCAGCCGCTTGCTGCAATGTAATTGGCTTGTCGTTTACTCGTCATGTCTCGTAAGTTACACTGACATTTCACCTGGGTTCAACCGCAGCAAACGGTACCGTCTTGGTCAAAATATTAATTAGCATTGTTGTCTTGATAAATTCTCAATTAGCATTGTCACCTTGGTCAAAATATTAATTAAAAACCATAATATTAATTCAACCGCAGCAAAATGGCAAAATATTAATTGGCGTTGTCGTCGTGGTCAAAAATATTAATTAAAAACCGTAATATTAATTCAACCGCAGCAAAATGGCAAAATATTAATTGGCGTTGTCGTCTTGGTCAAAAATATTAATTAAAAACCATAATATTAATTCAACCGCAGCAAAATGGCAAAATATTAATTGGCGTTGTCGTCTTGGTCAAAAATATTAATTCAAAATCAAAATAACGGTCAAAATATCAATTGGCGTAGTCATTTTGGTTAAAATACCAATTATGATTGTTGCCTTGGTCAAACTATCAATTAGCCTTGTTGTGTTAGAGCCCTCGACGAAGAACTTCCTGAAGGCGAACGTGAGGGAGCTGCGTCAGATGCAGGCCCGCAACCGCCAGAAGGAGATCGACATGGAGCAGGAGCGGCAGCAGCAGACTCCGATCAAGCCGTTGCACTCCGAGAAGTACAGGCGGGTCAGGTCGAAGGTCGCTGGAATGATCAAGGTAAAATGTTAAAAGCACAGGGCGTGCAGGCAGATGCTGACGGTCTTACCGTTTCCAGGGCACGGCTGATTCCAATCGTCGCGGTCACTCCCTGACCTCCCTGGACAAGCTGCAGCACCGGTCGTGCGAGTCCGGCCTGGGGGCGTCCCGCACCCCATCGCCGGACACCCAGGCAACGGCATCCACTTCGAACATGGCTACGACTGCGGAGTACCCCCGCCAGCTCAGCCAGAGCATGGCGGAGATGAGCATGGGCATGGGCGATGACACCCCGGTCGCCCCAACCGCAGGCAGGACCAGGTATAACGGAAGGCATGGTGTAAAGTGAGCACTTTTTTTTTTTCACACACGCTTTTGAATCGGGTGAGAGCACGCGGTTTCACCCGAGTGGCTTTCCGCAATTTTCTACCACATGCTCCTCCCCCGTGCACCGCAGGCCGATGGTGTCGGTAGGCACAAGCACTGATGATTTCTGGTACCGTCCCGAATCCGGCGTTGATAGCACTGGCGGAAGCGCAGCACGGACGGCCATTGGAGACGGTCCAGTCCGAGGCACCATCAGCGACCGGGAGGAGATGAAGACTGCGGCTACCAGCCTCCCATCGCCGATGGGCTTCCCGGCGCCGCCCATGTCCGCAACGTCCTCGTGCCAAACGGATGAGAAGGATGACGACAGCCACAGGCTACCGGTACGTTACTCTCCCCCCCCTGCTAAGCAAGGTGTTACGACAATGCTTTCCAGCTTCTGGCGCCATCGGCCGTCACGACAGCTACTTCCGGCCCACCCACAAGGTTTGGGACTACAAAGGGGAGGACCAAGGAGGACGCATCCAAGCCCCCATCCGGATACCAGCGAGGTGTTGTGCCAAGGTGAGTAACAATTGCGGCGTTATTGCGAATCATTACTGGCGATATCCTACAGGTACCTGCGCGACCGTCAGGAGGGCTGGAAGCAGGATGAGAAGCGTCGGCAGGAGGAGGAAGCCTTCGCAAAGACGTGCCCGCCAGGACACATACCAGTGTCAGACGAGGAAAGGCTCGACACGTTGCGTCTACTCAAGACAAGTAAGTGACAAACCGGCATCGTCAAAAATTGGTGTGGATACTTACGTCCCTTTTTGCGGTACTTGCCAGGCTACGAGAAGCTGATCAAGGAGCTGAACTCGATGCCGCTCTGCAAGGACACTGTCCGCATCCGCCAGCGGAAGGTGGAGATAGAGAAGCAGCTGGTCAAGCTCGAGGAAGGGATCAAGGTGTTCTCCAGGCCAAAGGTCTTCATCAAGGTCGACTCTTAAAAAGTGGGGAGGGGGGGCCAAACCTTTCAAGCGGGAGGAGGAGGGGATGAAGAGCCACATAAATTTTTATTCCTCATTTGTACCCTCCCGCCCTCTCCTTCTTTAATGAATTAATTGCCATTACATACAGCTCTCTCAAGTACGACTTCATTCCGTGCGTTGCCGGCTTAGGGTGAACTTGCCTACGAAACTTTATGCAAATTGGTCGTATCACGAGTAATTAGATGACATTTTTTTTTGCGGTTGGCTCGCATCGAATACGGTGGGGATGTAGAAGTACGAAGCAACTGGGGTAATTATGTTTCGACAACGATGCAAGTCTCAGGGCCAAGTCGATGCGAGCCACCTTTTGTTAAGGGCCTCCTTGCAAAGTATTACGTGCATTACGCATTTTGTAGCGAGTTCTCGAGAAACGTTGGAAATCAGGTCCCGTACCTCGTTAGACGGCCGCGGCTTTTAAATTTCAATTGTGTGCCTTTTGAAAAGTTTATGCGTTGTTTTGCTGTTGTTTCAGTTGCAAGAGGCGGCCCCACATTCCTTGACAAGAGCATTCCTGCTTGCCGCATAGGACATATGTTCCTCTTAGTTTTTTAAAATATATATTGTGTTAGTAATTTATTGTTGCCATGTATGGAACACGGGTACTCCTTTTTAAAAGTATTGCGAGGCAAAAACAAGTTCCAGGTGCTGTCCGCTTTCCGATTACACGATGCCAAGTGGAAAAGAAAAAAATGTTCTGTGACGGAACATTTCGTGATGCTTCAAAAGGGGAGGGAAAATGTTGTTGCCAAGTTGAACCGGTCTGCGACATGTTCGAAGGTTGCTAAGTCGAGTCGCAGTTGCAACTCCCCCAAGACTGGAGCACGTATTTTTTACTGTTGTAGAAAAGGATGCGATTGAAATCAGTATGAACTCTCCCTCCAAGAAAAATAAATAACTAACCATCCATTTTTGATGTTGCCAGCTTTTCTTTTTAACGGTCCTAACGAGTTATGTCAATCGTAAAGCACCTTTACCCCCCCCCCCAGCACTGTCGTCACTTATCAATCGATACGAGTAACTGAAAGGTCACGTTTCGTAGTTGAGCAGTAACGATCCGACCTACTGGGTTTTAATTTTTTGTCAGCTGGTTGTGACCAAATGGTGCCTTTTATGTCTTTTTCCGATCTCATTTTATGTCTAGAAAGAAAAAAAAAAGCGAGGTTCTCTAGTCAACCTAATCATTATATTTACTTTTTTCTTTTCCGCCGATTTTGTGCCTCCCATCCAGTGTTTTTACGAATCTTTATCTCTTGTTCTTTTCTTTCCTTGCACCTGTCCATCTTGTTCGAGGCAACATAACGATGCATTCATCCTTTCGGATCTAGTTAAAAACTGGTATGCAAGAATATATATTAAAAAGTTGTAAGCTCTTATTCGTTTGTATTATTCTGTCGTTAGCATTAGACAAAATTATTCCTTTCCAGGTGACTTTAATGTCATTTATGTTTGAGGAGATCAAAGGTTATCTTCTTAAGCATTATCTAAATTCCGTTGTGTTGTTGAGTGAAGGTACAATTTATTATTAATTATTATATTAGTATGTTCCCATTTAAATGTCTGCTGAGGTCCGTGCGCTACGCATTAATTTTAATTAATTAATTTAAATGCCTGTTGCCAAGTTAAGCAACGGGTAGTAACGGGGGCCCGGGTAGTATAGCAAATTTTTTAAAGCAGTCATGATAGTGCTTTTAATTAATTAATTAAATTTGAATGCTTCATTACGCGGTATTGACAGGAATGTTCCTTGAAATCACAACACCACCTATTTAACAGTGAACTAGAATAATTTAATGTGCCAGACTAGAGATTAAAATTGGGGCGATCATTATTTTTTTTTACATTAATATTACAGTTTAAAATTTGGTTGCTACCTCTGCCATGTAACAGTTACGACGAAGGCTGGCCCACTGGAGTTACCGTGACTGGCCCCCTGTGCGGCTTGTGAATAAATTCCTCTTCGTCCAGGATGACCTTATTGTTGCGGAACCAGATCTCATGGTCCCGGTACCACAAGCTGAGGTCAAACTTTGGAAAGAAGAAGCTTATCTCGCATGCCGCCGTTTCAGGTGCATCTAGAATGGATAAGTCATTTATGGACAAACCTATTGCATTGATTAGCTCAAGTTACCTGATCCATGTGTTGCATTCCTTGTGTCGCTGAGCCCGTAAAGTCCCCTGAGGGAAGACGGGGCTTCAAAATGAGCCTTGTGCGTCTTGGTAGGGCCCATCAGATTGCGCCACCTCTCAATAGCTTCCTCGTGGGCCAGCACATGAACATGGATCGGACCACTTCCAACAAAACAAAAGTGGCATTAAAACAAGCGCACCTACATGATGTGCCCATACATACCTGCACATGAAGGTGACAAGCCTGTCATAGAAGAACCTGCCTTTGTGAACCGAGTAGAACTGTTCTGCCTCCACCAGGCTCAATCGGCACTGACGTGTCTTCACCACCAAAAATCCATTCTCAAGGATGTGGTTGCGAATACCCTGAAATTTCAACACCCGCAAAAGTAGTGTAAAAAATCAGATTCCTCTCAATATACGAGGTGTGATCGAAAAGTTCCCGGACTTTTGTTCATAAAAACATTGATATTTACTCCATATGCACAATTCCTAAAATGTCAAAGAAAATGATCAGCATCGAGTTGATTTTGCTGCGAACTTGGCGCACCACCTTTGAAGCTGTTAAACCATGTTATTGTTGGCCTTACAGCTTCCTCATCAGAAGCCTTGTTCAGCAATCGGTGGGTTGCAGCCGAAGTTTCGTTGAGCTGGACGCAAAATTTAATACAAATCCTTTGCTCCCTAACATAAGCCATTTCGAAAAATCGCAGAAGCACAAGAACAAGGTGTCGAGATAACTGGAGAAACTCGGAAACATGTTCACCTATGAAGACAATATTTTTCAGAATTCCTAGCGTCACAAGTTCGTACCTCCACTGGTTTGCACGGTATATCGAAAGTCCGGGAACTTTTCGTTCACACCTCGTATTATTTAATAACAATAACGTCGTATTTGTTAATATTTATTAGTAATTATTCATTGTTCATTGTTTTTTTATTTACTATTGTATCATTTCTGAGACATTTATTGTTAAAGCATTTTTTAAAAGTGATTATTATTATTTTCATTCTTATTAATTCTGTATTATTTACACATAATTTTGTCTGTATTATTATTATTTACTATTATAGATTATTATACATTATTATTTCCCCTTCATAGCTGACTACCCCTCATAGGGAAATGTCGTGATGGTGACGATAATGATACATTATTATTGATTATTATGTCCGCATTATTACTTGTATACATTATTGTTTAATTATTATTAATTCGTTATTATTTTAAATAACACTTTCCATCATCATTTATATTAATTAATTATAATTTCGGTGACCTTGTTAGATGTGGCTCTTCCTGCAAATAAATAACCAGTAGAGAATGATGGGCAAAAATGAATGACCTGCAGTGCCATGGGCCTCTTGACGACGTCTGGCTTGAGTATGGCGAGGGTCAGCTCCAGGGCCTTCTGGACCCTCTGGCACAGCCTCCTCACCGACATCCTGTCTGGCCCAGACTATTCCTTTCTTTCCCCCCGCCAAAAGTCCTACTAATTATTCCTAGAAAAAACCTTTGCTCCTAATGCTTGGTTAATAATAATTAATTATGCTTCCTTACAATATCTTCTGTGCTTTTCCCCCTCTCTGCCCAGATAATTCGGTGATGTTACGGACTCAGTTCCATGGCCAGTGTCCAGCCCCGTTCAAATTTTGATGCAGGTAGATTTTTAAACGGGTCAATTTTGAGATCCCAAAAAAATTTGAAAAGGAAATAAAAATATAAAAAATTCAATGTTCTACGCCGCCATCTTGTAAACGATACGAGATTGTTCGTAGCTTCAAATCGATACTTTCCAAGCGCCTGAATATTTATCGATACCACCCGCGGCGCCAAATTCGATCTGATCAAAATCGTCATTATTTTAAAAAAGTCCAGCCCCGTACGAGTTTATTAAAGTGAATTAACAATTATCATTATTCCGACAGTTGCTGAATGTTGAACCAATTGTTACCTTCAATTAGTCGTAAAAGGAAACTAATATTAATTAAGTTTAAGTAATTAACATAGTCTGTTGTATTTAAGGCTACAAATGTGTATAGAGTATTCGTATTTATTTTTTTAACTTATACCTATCATTTTTTCATTTATATTTACTTGCTTATTTTCCTCTTTTTAAATGCGATTTGTTTGTTTTCTTCGTAGTTTGTAACTCATTCTGAAACATGTTGGAGCGGACACATTTATTTCTCGGAAGTCGGAGATCACAATTTACCGACTGGCACTTTAGCAATACCATGAATCTCGTGACACGGACACAACAAAGTCAACGCGATATTTTTTTTTTTAACTTGCAATTAGAATGCAATGGTTGCATTACAACCGTGCACATGTCTCCACTTCAACCATTCCAGCGTGTTATCCATCGCTTGGAGTACTACAAAGCTCCCGTTCGTTAACGCAGCAGTCGCATTTGCTTTTGCTTCCCCAAATGTGTCCACACGTCTTGGATTCGATTGCAGACAATTGACCGCACAGGGATATGGATTTCACTCCTTCCACCTCAGGTATCTCACTGCATTGGCAGCCTTCGTACACTCCGCTCTCCAACTGCCAGATAGACCCGTTCGTCCCTTGTCGGACGGCCTTCACAACGGCAACTCCAACTTCCTCCCACCTGAAGAGAGACATAATAGCTAACAGCATGTCCGCTTAACACTTCAGATTTCACTCACTCGAGTCCTGGAAGCATGTTGGAAAGTGCCTCGGTCGCCTTCACTACCTCTGGGTTCGACCACACTCCGCGTTTCTGCCAGAATCCGTCTTTGATCTTTCCAGGACACACTCCCATAATACGCACTCCATTATGCTTGTGAAACATTTCATGCTGGAAACAGGTACAATAGGCATAAAGCCAAAATAAATAACCCAACCCTGCAATACCGACCGAAATGCATCTTGTAAACGTAACGACAGCAGCGTTAACAGCCGAATAAGTGGGCAGCAGCGCCATAGGCTTAAGCGCCAAGGAAGACGCAACGGTTACAATGGTCCCGCCTTCACCTCCGTGTTTGAGACCCATTATTTCAAGCGCTAGGTAAACAGTTCGGATAACACCTTTCTGTGAAAAGAACGAACATGAGCCATCCGCATTGGAAATTACGCGCAAATGTAACATACCAGGCTCAGGTCGACTGTCTTTTCCCAATCTACTTCACAGGCCGTGCGTGTCAGTACGATCACAGTGTCTACTTGCTGTCCATACTTTTCAGCAGCATCATGAAAAGCCTCTGCAAATACATAACAATGTCAGCAGGGTTTACATGTGAGTGATGTGCAGCGAATTGTTTGGGAGCGAAACGCAATTGTTACTTTCGACCGAAACAATTTAGGAGTCATTGTTCAACGAATTGCTCACGTGTAAAACATGTCCCTTACAAGATAAGTACAATCAATTACTATTGTACAGTACTATGATATTAGGAAGTGTAATGAACAGGTAATACTCACTTTTGAGCAATTCTGGTTCAAACACATCGCCTTGGAAGAAAGCCACATCCTCGCCATATTTCCAGCCGAGTTGTGTCACCATTTTTTGTCCGGTTCCAGTAACCATGTCACATATAGCCACCTGCAATTATACCAACTCGTTTAGATCGTACGCTACAGAAAGTAAAAAACATGTACGGTACCTTGGCTTTCCTATTTAGAAATTGACATGCGATTGTCTCTCCGAGGCCGTCCGCACCTATGATCATAACCAGCTTTTTACGGAGCAGTAAATGTGCCATGACTCTTTAAAAAAATTTAGATATTCCACGCAAAAAAAAAAAAAGGAAGATGCTTGCACAGAAATGTGGAGTAAACAAGCATTGCTTAACGACCTAAAAAAAAATGCATATTATTTCAACCCAACAATTTAATTCTAATAATGATTTTTTGTACAGAACATTGTGTATCACGCATTTGAAAACAGCAAGTTCATAAGCGCAGGTCACGGCAATAATGAATGTAAATTACAGTACGTCCCATTTGCTGTCAGTAAGGATCGTGATTTCGCTTAGATTTTACGCTCAAAATATTTGGTGAGCTAAGCTTCTTCGTCAGCGAGTAATGCAAACTTTGCGTTGCGTACAGGCGAACCATGTTCAATGCGCCAGACGGCACCATTTTGACCTTCGGTCGCTAATTTTAAAATCGCAGCAGCAACTTCAGTTGGCCTGAAAAAATAAATCAAAAAGTAATTAAAAATCGTGTACTGTTTCAGCATACATGCCAATTATTGTCATCTTACATCATTGGCGCCATTGAGTTCGACATGTCTTCGACCATCTGGCTGAACTGGTGTCCTTCTCCCCAGACTCCTCTACCGTGACCCAAGTTTGTGTCCACTTTTCCAGGGCATATGGCCATAAAGCGGACACCAGTAACTTCCAAGTGAACGGGATCCTGAAAATTTAACGAATTTAAAAAACCGAAACAAAAACGCATTTTTCCATCTGAGCTTACCGACATGCATCGACTGAAAGCAACGACTGCGGACTTGGTGGTACTGTAAGCTGGTAGTAGTCCTGACGGAAAAAATGTAACGATGCTCCCAATATTAATCACAGTTCCGCCAGAACCGCCTCTGTCTTTTCTCATCACATCGACAGCCATGTAGCTACATCTGATCACTCCAATCTAGCGATGCGAATAAAATATATTGTGAATAGGCACCATTGTCGTCCAATAATGAATACACACCAAGTTTGTCTCAATTGTCTTTTCCCAATTGGTCTCATCGACGACTCCAGCTGAGTTGATCACAAAGTCCAGCCGATTCCACTTTTCCGTGATTCCATCAAATACAGCTGACGTACGAAGAAAATAAGTTACGTTTTCGTGTACATTGCACAGAAACTTATGAATTCCACCTTTTAGTTGGTTTGCACTGCACACGTCTGCCTGAAAAAATAATGCGCTTCCCTTCTTGAACCTCGAGCCCAAATCGTGCAAGGCGCTTAGACCGGCATCACCATTCACATCGCAAAATGCCACCTGGAAGAATCAAAACTGTCAGTAAATCAGATGCTCGGTAAGCAAAACCTCAGCTAACAGACCTTCGCTCCTTCCCTCAGGAAATGTGCGACTGTTGCCTTTCCTATTCCGTCCGCTCCTCCAGTCACAAGCACCACTTTTCCGTTCAGACACATTGCTCTTTGGTCTGATCATACAATATTCTTACAGTTGGACGGAGCTCAAAACTTTTCCAGCAAGAACTTATGCGAAATATGCGTACTTCACATGAAGCAGACTGAGAGAACTCGAAAAGGTGCAAGTGCTTTTATAAGGTAGCTTCATCGTTATCATCATTACCGCATGGCAGCAATTATTTTCTAACGAGAAACTTGGTTCATCAAGACCCTAATCAGCCGCAGTATGACTGACAAAAGGGAAAATGTGCTGTAGTAACAGCAATTAGTTATTGAAGTGTTGAATACATTACAAAACTGGTTCGATTTGTTGAAATTAATTTTTCAAGTATAATGCTGGAAAACTATGCTTTTCCTTATTGATGTTGTCCATGTTTGCCGCTGATTCAGTAAAATGCTTCCTTATTGTAGGTTGGCAACTTAACGTTAGCAATGTGACATGGTGGAATATTAGCCCATAATAATTGCAATGGCATAGCATAGGTTACAGGCGTAGAAGTACAACCAGGCAATTCACGCCTGAATAATTACACGACTGTGAACTAGATAATTACTTCACTATTTTCAAGGACATGTGGGCAGTGATGAAACAAATTGTTTGGGGCACAATCACGGTTTGGAAACAAACATATTATGCTTTATGTAGTGGTGTGCCATGTTGCAAGCACCAAACAGATCCATTCTCGCCTCCTTCAGCCAGTCGGCATATGGCCGCAGCCACTTCATCCGTCCTAAAAATACGAAATACGATCATTGTGACAGCCACTTAACGAAGGTGTGATTGTCGGCTTACGTCAAACACGGAAATGTAGCAACTACTTCTTCAAGCAGCCGACTTAGTTCATGACCTTCTCCCCAGACGTCCTTGCCCTGACCCAATGTGGTGTCAACTCTTCCGGGACACAGCACCAGGAAGGAGACCCCAGTGCGATCAAAATGCACTGGATCCTACGAACCAATATTACAAATAGATTATAAAGCATCTGGCTGTGAAATGTAAGTACTTACAGACATGCACCGTGTAAAAGAGACCACGGCGGACTTGGTGGCACAGTAAGTCGGGAAAAGTGCAAAAGGATCCAAGGCCATTCCGCTAGCCAAGTTGATCACAGTCCCTCCCGAACCACCTTTCTCTTGGCTCATTAGATCCAATGCCATGTAACAGCTTCGAACCACTCCACTCTTAAATGTACAACAATAATTAGCCCAACAATTGTTCAGTAATCTCCCTTTTCAAGTACAAGTAAATGTATCGATATTTCCAATGGAGTAAAAAATAATAATTACCAAGTTAACCTCGATGGTCTTCTCCCAGTTGGACTCGCTTGCTATTCCAGCAATGTTGACCAAAATATCTAGCCGATGCCACTTCCCTTTGACGCCATCGAATGCAGCTGGAATACGTGCTTCAGTTTAGGTCATATCCGCAAAGTAATTAATGTTTCAGTACCTAACTTCATGTAAACAGCAATTAACATTGTGTGCTGTAATTTTCTGCAAGGTGTTTCTAATGTAAATTTAAATTCATTATTAGGCGTATCATTCATTGCCTGTTCATCTCATTAATTTCTTTACGCACCGGATAAATTAGTGGATGAAAATAATGTTACGAATAATTCCTTTTTTTATTTGCCCTAATTGCTGACCTTTTAGTTGCGAGTCGCAGACATCGGCTTCAAAAAATGCAGCACTATCTGCTCCAAATTTGGCGATGATTTCATCCAGATACTTTCGACCTGCATTGCCATTCACGTCACATATCGCCACCTAAAACGCAACATGTATGAACAAAATGGCAAATCATTCACCACATAAAATAAAGAGTCAATACCTTTGCCCCTTCCTTTAAAAAGTGGGACACTGTCGCTTTTCCAATCCCATCCGCACCTCCAGTCACAAGCACTACTTTCCCACTTAGAGACATGCTTCTGTGTCACTAGTAATTGCGCTTTACTACTCCGGTCACTTCCAATGATTCTCGTAATGATTTCTGTGTAATCTCGACACTTCTGGCAGGATGAACAAATGCGGCACAAAAGAAAGTGTGCGAAGTATTGGGGGGATTATGTAACCTAAAGTCAAGGCTGCCGTCAAGGTGATCAGTTAATCCTCTTTTTTTTAAAAACGCTACTCAAGGATATGCCTGCTCATATCCATTCGACAGAATACATGATCAGATGATGCAATGATTGTGTACAGAGTAAAAAACAAGAGAAAAAAAAAAAATTTATACAGGAGGATATAATTGCATAGAAATAATTACAATGTACTCTTTCCCATTCGCTCAGGACTATAATGTAATCGACTATAGTTGATCATCGTGCATATGAAAAAAAAATCATGTTGACAAAACATGCCATGTAGAAGTTCTTCTAAAGAACCACAACTATTCATCAGAATACGAGCTTAACGATTAATCGGAAATGTTACGTAACCTATGTGCAAAATGATGCATCGTAATGCTGTAATTACAATACACAACCATTATGACTAATATACAATCGTAAGGCTAATCGCAAACCAACTTATTGCTGCAGATTTCACATGCACTTTTTTAGCAAATCTCTAGAATATTGAATAACATGGAAACGAGGTAATAAAAATTATGCTAGAAAACTACCAAATGCCGGCAAGACTTATTTACAGCCAGATAATTAGAAGGTCTTATATTATACAGAGTAAATTAATTCAACTTGAAATGAATAATTCTAAACATGTTTCAGACACACGGTTCGGTTCAAAAAAAAAAAAAAAATGCAATGTAAAACTCGTTTCTTCAAGCTGAAGGCAGTGTCACTCTGGCTTGTCGCCAAGTTCGTATTGCGAGTTCTGAGACTTGATGAAATTGACGGGATATGGCGGCGAACCGGTTTCGTAAAACCAAACGGAACCGTTTTCTCCTTCCTTGACCAATCGCACTAAAACATCGGCCAGCTCGTCTGGTCTGGAAGGTAAAAATTCCAAAGTGTCAATACACACATTAAAGCATACAAACTGGCGTACTTATCAAGAGTAAATAAATTTCCATCTACGACATGGGAATACCTGAGAGTACTGATGTGACTGGCATCCTGACATCTCTTACTCAAGTCATCATCATCCTCCCAAATCCCAACTGGGGAGGCCATGCGGGTGTCCACTTTCCCGGGACAAATTCCAAGCACCCTCACGCCACTCCTGTCATAATGCACTGCGCCCTGTAATTGTCAAAAAGATGAACATAAATTTTAAAATGCTCTAAAAATATGCTTTTCAAAGCTGTAAAAAAAATCAGCATCAACGCAACTTGTAAAATGTACTTTACAAATATCTGACCACTATTTATACTCACCGAAATGCATCTTGTGAATGCAACTGCGCCTCCCTTTGTCGCAGAGTAGGTGGGAAACAGTTGGAATGGAAATATTCCCAAGTTGGAGCACACGTTTAGAATGGTTCCTCCTGCACCACCACGATGCTTCCCCATCATTTCCATTGCCAAGTAGCAGCCACGGATCATTCCTTTCTGTAAAAACCATCATGACATATACATACTGCACATATTTTACATTGAACCAAGGTCTTACCAAGTTGACATCAATCATCCTTTCCCACTGCGATTCCTTAAGAATTCCAGCATTGTTGACCAGAACGTCCAGTTGGCCCCACTTTGCTTTTACATACTGAACCGCCTCTGCAAATAAATACGTACAAATTAAAAGCTGCAGCGGACCAAACCCTTGAAGCCGCATACTGTGAAATGACGCCGGACAGGTGACATCCATGTGGCAGAAAAGGGCCGAGTCCGCACCAAACTCAGCCTGAAACTCAACAGTCGCTGCATCTCCCGCTTGGCAGTCAACATCACAAATTGCAACCTGTGGAAATAAATAAATAAATACATAACGCAAGTAAATAAGTACAAGTAGATAAAGGTAACTAGATAAATCCAGATAAATGAAAGTAAATAAGTAATAAGTGAATCCGGTAAAGATGTAATCCGGGCTAAACGTGAATAATGTGAATACCTTTGCTCCTTCCCTAAGGAAATGCTTCCCGGTGCATTTCCCTATCCCGTTTGCTCCTCCTGTGATGACCACGACCTTCCCGTTCAGGTCCATCTCGCTCTAATAATTAATTAATTCCAATTAAATGGCGATTCCGGCCCAACTTCTTATTCATGCCCTGCTTATGCACCTGGAAAGAATAAAATTGGAAACACGCAATGTAATGACCTGTGATTATGCCCATTTTCGAGCAATACTTCAAGCTCACCTGATTCCGCAGCACGATTCTTGGGGGCTTGGGCCTTTCGTGGTGCGGTTAGAAACAAACGCTGGAAATTGGCTTCTTCACAACAATAAAGACAGAAAAATTATTCCGAAGGAAGGAAACTTAGAAGACATTTTTGTTCGAACCTAGAGACATCTGGAGGCGATCTCTTGAAACTGAATCGATACCCAGGTTATCGCAGAAAATATCGATCTTTTAAAGGTATCGATCGCGGTATCGATACAGGTTTGGCGCTGCTTTTGAATATTACAATCTAATCGTACAGTAATTTTATTATTTAAATCATATACTGTATAACATGACCTCATACTTAAATACAAAATTTGGAGCTTCGGCTATGTATGTATGTATGTATGTATGTATGTATGTATGTATATGTGTATGTGTATGTGTATGTATGGGTGTATGGGTGAATGTATATATGTAATGTATTAGTCAATGTATGTAATGTATTAGTCCATGTATGTAATGTATTAGTCCATTATGTAATGTATTAGTCAATGGATGTAATGTATTAAGGCCATTTCACAAAAAAAATGTCGCGCGGCAAACGGCGCGACTTGCGGCAAATTTTATTGTTGCCAACAATTGGCAACAATAAATATAAATAAAAATTTGCCGCAAGTCGCGCCGTTTGCCGCGCGACATTTTTTTGTGAAATGGCCTTTAGTCAATGTATGTAATGTATTAGTCTATGTATGTAATGTATTAGTCTATGTATGTAATGTTACTAATGTATGTAATCACTGTAATGTTACTAATGTATGTAATGTTACTAATGTATGTAATGTTACTAATGTATGTAATGTTACTAATGTATGTAATGTATTAGTCAATGCATGTAATGTTACTAATGTATGTAATGTATTAGTCAATGTATGTAATGTTACTAATGTATGTATGTATTGTGGCTAGTTACAGCAATGCATATGCCTCTGGTTGTTGATCATTATTATGCCAAAATGTTTTCCCACTGGGGTATGTTAAAAATGGGGGGAAAAAATTAAAATAATTCAAAAATGAAATTAATACAATATAAATAATAGGCATAAATAGTCAGCAAAATTTTGGGAGTAAGATTCTCGTTGATATTAGTATTGTCAGAAATTTATTCCAAGAGCATGCTTGATCATTGTTTCAATAATAATATCGCCCACTGGGGTGTATTAAATGAAAATATGGAAATTTTAAAAAAGTTGCCTGTACCATTTTTCTGTTCAGTAGTCAGCATAATTTTTGGAACTTATATTCTCGTAATTAAGCAGCAATTGTGTCCGAAATTTATTCTAAGAGCAGCACATGAACTGAATCATCCTTGGTGACCACTTTTTGCCCTATCGGGCCTCATATTTATTTTCTCTTTCATAATATGTAACTAGACTAATTGGCTTATATTGCGAACCAGTTTTGCAAGTAAAAACTGCATGATTGCAACCGATCCGATAGTGATTGCATCCATCATTTAATGTCAACACACATATTGCGAAATACTCTTCTCTGTCCCACCTCCACGCAATATGCAAATATTTGACACTCATCCGTGACCAGGAAGCGAAAATGGCATTTTGATGAATCACTCATATTCTTCCGGGGTCAGTTCCATACATGTTGGGAGAGGTCTCTATATCAACAGTCAAGATGCGTTTTTGCAAACACATGTGCTGCGGAGGAGCGGAATTACAGAAGGAAATAGAAGAGAAGAAAGAGAGAGGAAAAAATGAGATGTAATTAAAGTAGGTGAAAAGTTGAGTGACCGAGGCTGGAGGTGAAAACAAGTCTCCTTCTTCTACTACTTCTTCTTCTTCTTCTTGTGTTGGGATGATGATGTGAAAAGAACCCCGTAGCAAGTCTCCCAACCCAAATTGCATTTTAAAGACTCCTCCTTGGTTAAACGCAACGAAAGAGAAACACTTTTCCGGAAATACCGGATCCTGTTTGAAGATGATCCATTTTTTTCTGCCTCACTTGTCGTGCTTTTAACCATTTAAAAAAAAATGGTATCCAGCTGTTATGGTGACCACTTTCACCTTGATGTTTATCTTCTGGTTTATTCACGTAATCAGGACGTAAATGATGCTTGAAACGAATGTTGTACAAAAACTGATGTGGACGTGATTACTGCATTGTAATGAATGTGGGTAACCTTTAACGAGTTTTCTAAAAAAAAAAATGCTAAATTTGAAATGGCCAAATACGAATTTAAATAATCTTGGATTAGGTTTTTCTGAGCAGTTATACATTAATGTGATATTCACATGATATGTGATATTATGAACGAAAATGGTTTTATGCGATACATTTTATTCGCATGCGTTGAAAATGAAAAGCTTCAATTCCACTTGAATAAGCATTAAAATATTAAGAAAAATTGGGGGCGAGTAATGCTATAAACCTTTAGCATATTGATTAGGTAATAATTAATTTTAATCAGTTACTCATGTGTTGCTTACATAGACTACAATAGTATGTTTTGTTATTAACAATTGTTAAATATTTCTTTAGCAGGTTTAATTAATTATTTAATTAATTGGGCGTTATAGATTTAATTAAGCAGACATGCTAAATTATTTAGCATGTCTGCTTAATTAAATTTACCATGTTTGCGTAATTAAATTATTTAATTAAGCAGACATGATAAATTTAATTAAGCATGCTAAAGAAATATTTAATCGTGATTCATAACTGCCCATAACTAAGCATACTGTAGCATGTAAGCGATCCATAATTTGCTGCTTAAAATAATTAATTAATCAATTTGTTTATAATTCATTGGTCTTATAAATTTCGCATTGTATTTCTTTGCAGTATTACCTGTGCCAATTAGAGATCATGCGATTTTTTTCATGCCATTTTTAACCCGCAAATCAATTTCCTTATTGCTATCATACTTTTCGCATAAACGTCTTCAATTATACTTTGCATGTAGACATGTAGTGTAGATTACAA
The DNA here is from genome assembly GCA_000934665.2 of Catajapyx aquilonaris. NCBI lineage: Eukaryota > Metazoa > Arthropoda > Diplura > Dicellurata > Japygidae > Catajapyx > Catajapyx aquilonaris. The sequence continues at coordinate 21,967 of JYFJ02002656.1, forward strand.
TTTGTCGGGATTAAAATCCTGATGTCGGAACTTCATTTGCTATAACGACATCTGTACCAAACAGGTACATGCGCATAAATCTGACACTGGTCATGTCGTAAAGCACTCAATGTCTCATTTTAATGGTTTTTTTTTGCAGGTTCTTACAGCACAACTACGGAGAAAGCTAGACTGCCCGGGGTGTAAAACGATCTCATTGATGGGAAAGCACTGCTCTTGTGCATTAGGTGTTTTTTTTATTGCAATGTACTGGACACAGGTTTTTATGCCCTGTAAAGATAATTAGACTAAAGGGAAAATGGCACTTGAGCAAGGGGCGTTTTAAAGTGAGTAGTCATGCCCACAGGGGACATTATGAGGTGACCAGAGCCAGTTGAACAGGTCAGCAGGTGGTCTAAACTGGACATCAGATGGACCAACCACTGTCACTGCATTATATGTACTAGGTCAATGTCACGTGTTTTCTAGCCCAAAGTTTCATGACCAACCCGCATGTTCAAAATAGTTTCCTGTTGGTGAAAGCCCAACCAACAGTCTTTTCTTGGCAGCAGAATAAGACTGCGAGATTGATGATCATTTTTACCGAAGCTGTCATTGTCCTTATTCGGACGTCGCCACTGGCTATCATTATCTGGCAAATGGTCGCTCACACTCTAAAATATGCCCCTTTAAAAAATATTCAACTAAATTTTTGCAACTAATTTTTTTGACTGTAACTTTCGGAAGTGCCATTCATCCACTCGTTAATAATAGAATATTAATAAATAATAAATGGCTCATAGTAATAGAATATTAATAAATAATAAATATGCAAAACATAAGTATAGCCCACGAAGTAACCGTAACAAACAAAATAAGACGTAAACTAATAAAATAAACATATTATTATCATAGAAATTATTATTATTATTGAGGAAGTGCCTTTAATTAAAAGTTAGCTCTTACAGTATTTCTACTTAAATTATTTATTATGTATATGGTGACCTTCTCCAGAATTTGGCGTAGGAGGTCAATGTCTAACTTTTTTTTAAACTCGTGGATGTGACAATGCATGTAATGAAGGCTAATAAAAATGGTGGAAATACAACTCTCCAAATACGATGCCGGCGAAATAAATAATTAATAGGCTTAGAGATGCTGGCTTTCCATCATTTATGGGGGCCATTTGAACCGCCGCCTAATATGTTTATGCCCCCCCCCCCCCCCTTGCAACCTCGTTACTTTCAAGCCAGAGAAAATGCTGACCTTCTACTGCGCACAATTTGCGCAAATCGCATGAGAAAAATAGTGTTAGCCAAAATGTTCAGTAATTTGCAGTACTTGCTCAGAGAGAAAAAAATATTTTATTAATGATCAAACAGACTTGATAGATAAGTGTATAGCATGTCCCATAATGTGTGTAATTCAGGGCTGAAGATTTGTGTATGAATTTCTCTCGTCTCGACACGAAACATTGCCATTAGCCATTTTATTTTCGAAAGTACTTTGAACTTCGCTTAAAAAATTTTTTTAAGGAAAAACATTTAAAGTGCGTGGCTGAAAGTGCATGAGATGTATGATTATAATATCGGTTTCCATCAATATAACTGAAAAATAAAATAGTGAAACTTTGATCCGTGTAACACGTACAATTTTTATGAAGACCTTTCGTGCCAATTGACTTTCCCTATAACGTTTTACACCTTGACCATCAAAAAGCTGCGCAGAAAAAGTGGGTCGCACCATCTTCAGATTCGGTCCAGCACAATGCTTTCACCTTCATCTGTTGCTTCGTATCAATAAGTTAATGACAACACCTCCAAAAAAAAAATTAGACATGATTACAAAACATAAACAAATTTATTGGCAAGTTTGTACACGTTTATCAACAGAGCTGAAAAACTGTAGGCCTATGATTTTTTTTTATACGAGCGCAACCGAGTGCGCATCACAGTTCGCGCAGTTTGCACGGTTGGCATTATCAATAATAAACTTGTAAGCTCTGTATAGTGGCTGTACTGGCAAATAAGAGCTGCACTTATTTCCAACGCTACGCTCGTTGGGGGGTGACGTTTGCGACGTTGCCATGGCTCTGGAGCTGCGCGAGTGTGGATGCGCACTTGCGATCGTTACAAAAACCATAAACGTTTATTGGCCTAAATGGTTATTCTTCCTCGGAAAAAAAGTGACTGGCAAATTATTTAACGTTAAAAAATAAATGTTTGTCATTTTGAAGCCTGTTTTTCCAATAACCGTGACTGCCTGACTGATGATTTTACTTTGGTTAGTAGTCCCCGTATTCGTGTCCTCCTAATCCGGATGCTCCAAGTCCCGAACCCGTAAGTCCCTGTTGCTGATGATGATGATGATGATGCCCGTGATGTTGATGATCTGAACTTTCGCCGAAAAACCTGCTTATAAGGTCAATCATACCTTGCAGGAATCCTCCACCGCCTCCTCCTAGGTCACCTCCGAGGTCATGGTGGTCATGAAGACCACCACCGATACCGTGAAGTCCTCCGGCACCGTAACCGTGGAGTCCACCGTGACCGTGAAGCCCACCGTGATCGCCGCCGTAACCTTGAAATCCACCTCCACCGTAACCGTGAAGTCCACCGCCACCGTAACCGTGACCGTAACCGTGACCGTAACCGCCAAGAGTGTCCGAAAACAGTCCTTTTGATAGGCTGGACGAAGTGTGCGAGTGAGTGTGTACAGTGTGTATCACAGGTACCTTGTGCACTATAGGAATCTTCTTGATCACTGGCACTTTGTGAATCACAGGTACCTTGTGGATGATCGGCACCTTGTGTATCACAGGGATCTTCTGCACTACTGGGATCTTGTGGATCACTGGCACCTTGTGGATCACTGGTACAGGAACCTTCTTCACTATCGGAATCTTCACAAAGATCGGTACTATTTGAATCTGGAAAATTAATGTGATTTTGATTAGTGACATTTGAGTGACATGCGGTAAGATTTACATTTAATTTAATTCATTTAATTTAATTTTTATTGCCGTTTTATTTTATTTTATTTTATTAATGCAATGTAAGCTAGTTGAATTGATTTTACTGCTTTATTTTATTTTTATTTTATTAATTTCATGTAACGTAATTGATTGTATTTTTATTTTTATTTCTAGCTAATTTTAATTTAAACCTTTAATTTCTAATTTTAAAATGTCTAATTAATTTTAAAATTCTAATTAATTTCTAATTTAAACTGTCCAATTAATTTCTAATTTAAACTGTCTAATTAATTCATAATTTGAACTGTCTAATTAATTTCTAATGTAAACTGTCTAATTAATTCATAATTTAAACTGTCTAATTAATTTTAAAATTCAAATTAATTTAAAATGTAATATGATTTAAATACATTTCTAATTTAATTTAAGATTAATTAAATTTATGGTAATTTAAGGTAGACTAATTTACATCTGACAACACAAGCTTGAACCTTTCCAGAGGGTATAACTTTAAAACATTTTATCGAATGTCCATAATTATGTAGGCTATTAATATTATTTATTGTCCATAATTTATAATAGTGATAATAATTCTTCTCCTTTAAATATGTACTTGGAGAGACACAGCCATTTAACTAATAAAGAGGAAATAAATGTAACTCACATGTCCTGCCTGCACTAGCATGACTCCAAACACTGCTATTAACCAGAATAGCACCTGGGACATAATGAGAGATTATTATTTGGCAATTAATAGCAACATAATTATTATGTCCATCTTATTATTATTCTAGGTTTTGACTCACGTGGTTGGCCATCTTTATTAGGGACGAGGTGACCCAAACGTACGGTGCCGGAGAAGAGACTGATGGTGACGGGGAAGGTGACCTCTTTACACACCTTTTATACCAAACTCTCTTTCGTTTAAAAGAGAAGTGGGAGAGGGAGAGGAAAAGAAGAAAGAAGGGGGATGGGTGGGGGGAAAGATGGGGGATGGGGGGCCAAAAAGATGTAACAAAGGTGGAGAGAAAATGTTGTCTTTACTTCAATAATTGAGGTGTTTTGGGGATGGTAAATGGGACTGTAACCACTCCCAGAGTGGTCGTGTGGGTGCCCGACTTTATGACACACTCGCCTTTCTAAAGAGTAGTTCTGATGCCATTGGACACAAAATTAATTGGGCTGTCATTATCAAGAGAAATACACAATGTTTCATATTAGGCCGGATCCATTGTGTACGATTTTCCCTGTAGATGTTATTAATAATTACATTAAATATTAATCCAGGTGGTATGGAATTATACAAAAAAATTCATTTCGAATGTTTAATATTCTCGTTTGATATTATCACAAACTACTTTTAGCTACAAAAAAAATTTATTAAGCCATACATATCATTTGTTGATGACTGCATAATTTGGATTTATTTTTAACTCCATATTATTATTATTATATATAATGTAATAATAACGCTGGTTATAGGGTCATAGAAAAATGATTTCTTTATAATAATTTGTCTTTGCAGCTAATAAATCATTTGGCACGTCATCAAAATTTTATATTATTGCAAATGGCTCATTTTGGCATGTTCTCTTAGTAACTCCATGTTTAAAAAATTGGCAACTTTCAAGATGATTTGTGCAGTTATAAAATACACAATTTGGTCTATTGTACAACATATGTACTTAATATCATAACTATAACATAATTAATACATTGCTATTGACATTAATATAGTGTAATTAATACATTGCTATTCACATTAATATAGTGTAATTAATATATTGCTATTCATATTCATATAGTGTAATTAATACATTGCTATTCATATTATATTATATTAATAGTATAATTTACACAACTCATTTTTCTAAATCCATTGTCAATAGGAAACATTGAGACTAACTTTGTTATCCACTTCCATCCACAAACATCGTTATTGCAGGTTATTGTATGTATGTCAAGTTCCATTTTTTTGTTATTGTTATTTATTTATTTATTGTTGTTAAATTCGACCTCAAAATCGAGTAAAACTCAAATTTTTGGTACAGAGGAAAAATAGGACTGGGCTAAACCAGGCTAAACCGCAGTAAGTACAGTATACGTGCGGTCATAAGCAGTGAAAGCAATACTGAAATTACTGTAACCCTCGGAAAAACAAGATCCTCAATTACAGTGACCCTATGGACGTATTCAACACCAAAAGACACTGTCTTACTATAATACGAGTTCAGCTTTCACACGGACTGTTTTAGGCCTTCAACTCCTTTTTGCGTGGGACTAAAACAGGTTTTTGGTTGGCCTATCATGCAAATTAGGTTCTGTGATTATAATGAGGGTTTATTGCAGATCAAATGCATCGCTTAGTAATTATTTCGCAACATTAGACCGACAGTTATGCAAATGAAAGGATCACGACTTATCGGATGAAAGCTGCTAATGATCAACTATACAAGCAAACATTGTCTCGGTTCCAGAACCGGATTTCTGATGATTAATTCTAACGAGATTTTAATGAGATTCTAATGCCACTTTATGCGTCACCATAATCTTAACTTGAATCGGTTTTAAAAGAAGGTTGAAAAGCGTTCATCTGCAATTTTTGTGCAGAAAATGGCCAGAAAATTACTATTGTTACATTTTATTCACATCATATTAAGCAAATCGTAATATATGTAACTCATAATGCTAATTCTTTCTTCTTTCTTGCTAATCCAAAAGTTTTCGCACAAACCTCCGTGAGTATTGTTCGCGTTGTATAGTGTGACATGTACCGTTCGCACAAATGGTATCTACATGCATGATTCCAGAGTGACAGTTGAACCATGCGCGAAAAATTAAGCGATATACAACCTTGCAAAACTTCATAAATTGCAATATCGCATGTTTCCTTATAAAACATGTCAATTACTCATGTCTTTAGTACATTATTATTGCGTTGGCAGTGCGCAGCAGGTTCCACTCATTTTCTCCGGATTTCACTTGCACGACGAATAATAATGTGGCAGAGATCAACCACATTAGCACCTGCAAATATTGGCATGTCAACAGAGCGACAGTTATTGTCAATCACGTTGGCCACGGATGATTAATATCCTAAGAGATTTTGCGGAGAGGTTTGGGCCAGTTCCCTTGCGCTATAAGTCTTGTTACTGCAAAATATAATTCTACATAACTGTTATTGCTGTGAAGAATATATATGCAAAAAATAATGTCAGATTTTATGCAGTTACGTTTTGCATCAACAATGCAAAATTTAAATGAAAATGTGTTTTATTTTATTTCACAGCTGCTTTGTTCGGCTCTTCACATTTACCTGGCATCGAATAAATTGTGTGGATTTGTACGTTTTTGCAAAAAAAATAGTTTTTGATGTAATGACACTTTTCAATTATTCAACTTTTAATATTGTGTGCAGCACTGTATGCTGAAGGCATCTTGAAATATGAGAAATTCGCATAAACATAGCCAGAGAGATTCTCACCTGCAATCTCGTCTAATTGCATGCTGAAAATTTGCAAGACGTAGTAATTAACTGAACCAACAGATGGCTCGCTGTACACTTTATGCCAATTTACTTGAATCCCATGCGCACGTGCATAGTCCCATCACAGACTAAATTTGCGGGGGGAAATTGCGAAAATTTTGCGAACTATGTTCTATACACGAGCACTGATTTGTCGACAAGGTGCTAGAAAAATGTGTCTCTGTAGCTTAAATGTAGCCTATACAAGTATGATAATGTTTAATTATTATTACACAGTGCCTATCGTTTATTGATAAAGAAATGAGTATTATAATAAAAAATAGTAAAGGGAGTAATGAGGGAAACAAAAGTGGATAAAACTACAAGACAATTTATTTCTACACACATTGATACAAAAAATAATAATGATCGCAAATGGTATTTACATAGACCGGCGAATCATCGCCTTTGCACTTTAATGTATAAAGACTCACCAAACCATCACAAAAATTGACAACAAAATTCATTGGGATAGTTGTAACTCATGCAGTTACATTAATTACACCAATGAGACGCTCTCATTAATTACCATCCGTGGTGATCAAGTCCGATTCCGATTCCGTGATCCAGATGACCTCCGTATCCGTGGCCTCCGTAGCCGTGACCTCCGTACCCTCCTCCGTACCCTCCGTACCCGTAACCAATGTGAGCATCGCCGATGCCCGTGTACAGTCCCTTGTGCAGGCTGGCAGATGTGTGAGAGTGCGTGTGCACCTTGTGGATCACCGGTACCTTGTGTACCACCGGAATCTTCTTGATGACCGGTACCTCGTGCACGACCGGGTACGGCACCTTCTGCACAACAGGGTACGGAACCTTGTGGATGACCGGGACGTTGTGGACCACTGGAACCTTGTGGATGACTGGCACCTTGTGGTAGACCGGTACCTTGTGTACAACAGGGTATGGCACCTCCTTCACCACCGGGTATGGCACCTTGTGGTAGACCGGTACCTTGTGTACCACAGGGTATGGCACCTCCTTGATCACCTCCACAGGTACTTTCTGGACGACCGGGTACGGCACCTCCTTGATCACCTCTACTGGTACCTTGTGGATGACAGGTACCGGTATCTCCTTAACCACCTCCTTCACGTACACCGGCGGCGCCTCGATCTGAAAGTAAAACAAGCCGTTTCGTACGGGGTGACTCTTTCAACTTTTAAAGTTATACAGTTGACCAACTGCTAACGAGAATAGTTAAATTATAATCACCGAGTAAAAGGGCTACATGCCAAAAGTTGGGGGGATGAAACATTGGATCTTTTTAAGACACACTCTGTCACATCAATGGTGTGTATGGGAGCCAACAAACTGGAATGTAGCTGCGAAACACCCTGTACACAACACCATCGCATGCAGTAGCCTATATGATACAGTACCACCAAGTAAGTACAAGTACTTATATTGTTAGGTAAAAATCACGATGAAGTACAACACATTTCTATACACTACGGTTACTTACACACACCCAGAATATAAACCTTAGCAAGAGCCCCAGTCCCCATTGGTTCCAACACCGTTTCATTTTATTTATTTATAAAAAAAAAATACACGTTGTGTTAAAGTCCATTGTTTGAACCGAACTACTCTTATTCCCCGCCTGTACATGTGATGAAGCCTCGTTTTTTAATTTTTTTGAGCAGCCCCCAGCAATTATAGCTGGAGAAAACTACTAACCTTGTGACAATCATGGGCGTCCGCAGGATTTTCTCCATAGGAATGCAAACCATCCTGTAGGGCGACTGGAGCTGGAGTGGGAGGAGGGATGGAGGGCAGCCCATATGTGCGAAGTTGAGGAGATGGAGAGGGCAAAGTGTGGGTCAGAGGAGGAGCTGGAGTGGTGCTGGAGTGGACAACAGTGGGTGCTGGAGAACTGGAGTGGTGAATGTCAACAGAAGGAAGAGTTGGTGCTGCTGGAGAAGGCAAACTATATGTGGACTGGAGAGGTGCTGGAGAACTGGAATGATGGATGTCAACAGAAGAAAGAGTTGGTGCTGGAGAAAGGAAACTGTAGGTTGACTGGAGAGATACTGGAGAACTCGAGTGGTGAAGGTCAACAGAAGGGATGCCATAGGTTAGCTTGGGAGGAGCTGGAGAACTGGAATGGTGAATATCAACAGAAGAAAGAGTTGGTCCTGGAGAAGGTAAGTAGGTTGACTGCAGAGGTGCTGGAGAACTGGAGTGGTGAATGTCAAAGGTAGAAAGCGTTGGTCCTGGAGAAGGTAAGTAGGTGGACTGGAAAGGTGCTGGAGAACTGGAATGGTGAAGGTCAACAGAAGAGATGTCATAGGTTAGCTTGGGAGGAGGTGGAGAACTGGAGTGGTGAATGTCAACGGTAGAAAGAGTTGGTCCTGGAGAAGGTAAGTAGGTGGACTGGATAGGTGCTGGAGAACTGGAGTGGTGAAAGTCTACAGAAGAGATGTGGCCATAGGTTAGCTTGGGAGGAGCTGGAGAACTGGAATGGTGAATATCAACAGAAGGGATGTCGTAGGTTAGCTTAGGAGGAGCTGGAGAACTGGAGACAACTAGTGGTGCTGGAGAACTGGAGTGTTTTATGTCAACATTGGGGATTTGGGGTGCTGGAGAAGGCAGCTCGTATGCCAGTTTATGGGCTGGAGAATGATGGAAATCTACAGAATTAACCAGTGAAGGATAGACATAGTGAGGGGCTGGATAATTGTATTGAAGTGTGTGTGCTGGAGCCAGCTCTGGATAACTAGAGTGTTGTATGTCGTATGAAGGAGGCGCTGGATATCTGGAGTAATGAGTGTCAATAGCAGGAGCTGGAGAAAGTGAAGCATACGTTTCCTTATGAGGAGCTGGAGTGTCACAAGGGTCAGTTGACGGTGCTGGAGAAGGTAAACAGCATGGTGGAAGAGGTGCTGGAGAACTGGAAGGTTGAATGGCATACGACTGGAAGGTCGAGGCATACGAATTCTGAGGGGCCACTAGGGAAACTGGAGGTTGAAGGTCAGGTGAGGGCAAGTAAGAGGCTGACTGAGCAGGCTGGAGGTCAGAGGTCGCTGGAGGATGCTTAGGCGGGTAAAGTGACTGGATGAAAGGACAATGGAAATTTTTTCATGTCATTCATTTCCACAAAATAATTTTCATGACAAACTGACTGCGAATGCCCATGACCACGTAATGATGTCGTTTCATACCAAAAAAAATTGCAAATTGGCAAAAAAAAACCGGATCGGAAAAAGGTGCAAACCTGTCTCATTGATTTGTGTCCTGAGGTAATCCCCACCCAGCCAGACTCTCGAAAGCAAAGACTTTCACACATCCTCAAGAGAGAGATCGACACTTCGGCCAATGAATTCACAAGCAATGCCATTAAAGGTCATTTCCATTTGGCTCCAAAACTTTCTCTTTTAGAAAACCTGCCCAATCCTGACATAATTCATATATAGTCAAGGGCCGCCCTGGATTTTTACGTAACTCCGGGGGGTGGTTGTTACCTAGTCAATTCTGTAACAACAAAAGCAGGCGGTTATACTTCGGCTTATTACGTACGCCAGGCATATTATATGAAATTGTGTCGCATGTATGGGAGACATATACAAAGAAAGTTCGTATAACAATCATTGAAAGTTGATAGTAATTTAATATACAATATTCTTATATCTGTTACTTCCGTTTACACTTCCGGTGCAATCTTTGCGTAGATTCCCATAGGACATTCACATGCAATTTATTGTTACAGTTTTACGTGCAGCTTATTTTTACAATAGTCTATTACGTCAGGTAAAAATTCATAAACAAGCCCTGAATACGCGGATAATCAATTTCTTCCTTGAAATTACTGTACGTGAAATTATGAATATATCTATAAAATCACAGCCTACATGACATTAGCATCAATAATGTGAATTATAGAGCATAATTATTGCGTATGGCTCTTTAATGTTCAATTTTTTTAAAATATTAACTGCTAATTAATTACAATCCTAATCTCTTCATTAACGGGCACGTCCTCGCATAAATGAACAAAATATAATGTATTCACATAATTATATTAACTCATTTTAACCAAAAAAAATTGGAAATAAATAATATTACTCGATACATATCAACCTCAAGGGTTAAATAACAATTATTGTTAACAGTCCGCGATTTAACAATCACACATACCGAACACCTTATGTACACATGTGCCACTAATTGCATATAATTACAGGGCTGTACTAGAAAAGAAAAAAATTAACCCTGCAATATTCTGTTCATAACCAACCTTCTGTACACATGTGCCAACTAATTACAACCCCTAATTTTTTTACCATTAAAAAGGTCCGTGGCAAACCGCACTTTGCCACAAAAATTCATACTCCTGCAATTTTCCATCCAACAAATTACTTTCACTTATAAGCACCACCAACCTAACAAGCTTTTTTAAAAAAAATGACCTCAAACTTACATGTCCAGCGTCCGAAGATTTGACCAGAACTCCAACCACAGCCACCAACCAGAACATCATCTGCAAATTAATTTTAAAAAACAATCACATCAGCTGCAAATATTAACAAATTGATAAATGCAAATTGATAATTAATCAGCAAAATTCGGTTGAAAAATTCTTATAAAATAGGTTTGAGAGACTGATGGAAGAGTTGAAACGTGAAAATTTTTTGGATAGCAAATCATCAAATCAATTTTAAATTTGTTGATATTTGATTTCCCCTGATTTATTATTAATATTTCAACTCTTCCATTACTCTCTAGCTATTTTATAATAATTTTCACAAAAAAAAAGTTTTCCTGATTTATTATCAATTTCTCTTCCATCTCCATCTACTCGTATTTTTGAATTGAAAAAATTGATAAGATATCAAGAAATGACATTTTTGTGAAAAATCGTTATAAAATAGGTCCCAGAGAGAGGGAAGAATAGAAAAATTGATAATAAATCTCTCTCTATTGGGGAAGCAAAAATTATCTTGGAAAATTACTATAAAAATATAGGTAGAGATACGAATTGAAAATTAATTTTAAAAAATAAGGACAGAATTTTTTTGCGAAAAATTATTATAAAATAGGTCGAGAGACTTGAAAAATTGAAAATAGATCAGGAAATCACATTTGTGTGAAAAATTATTACAAAATAAGTAGTGTGTTGGAAAAAAATTGAACAATATTGAAAATAAAATCAGCAAAACAAATTTCTTTTTAAATTTTTTTTTTTTTAAAAAAAACGTAAGAGAGTGATGGAAGCTTGATATAATAACACTGTGTGTCACTCACATGGTTGGCCATGTTGTTGACTAAAGGGTGATCCAAAACGATGTGAAGGGAAAGGGCAATCGGGTACAAACCTTTATACCAGGAAGAAGGTCGTTAAGTGAAAAGGAGGGGTGGGTTTGGGGGGGAGGGAGGGAAGGAGAGACGTACTTGGGGAGGGTGGGAGGGAAGGTGAAAAAGGAAGAGAGAGAGAGATATCTTGAACTTTTTTTCTCTCTCTCTCTCTCTCTCTCTTATGTCGATGGTTGGCTCCAGATGTTATGCTTTGACTTAGCAACTTTTTTCGCCCCCTTTCACATGTAAACTGGTTTACACACATGTGGAGCAATACATAAGCAGATTTATATCCCCCCCACCCCTCCTCGTATGACCAGCACTGACCAAACAGCGTAATCACGGTGAAACTCACTCAATTAGAAATCCTCCAGGTTTTCCAGCCGAACATTTTGATGGACATAAGTTACCGAAGAAGTGTCGTAATATTTTCCGCAATATGATGGTCATTTTTTTACAAGTATGATTTACGTTTGTTATTATGACAGGTACAGTGTACACAAACTGCAATTGTCAAGTTTTATTTGAGCTGTACATTTTTTAATGACTTTATAGTGCTGCAAATAAACAAATAAATATAAAATAATTTGCAAAAAAAAAAGGGTTCATAGCTCTACATATGCATAGATCAGGAATAATGGGTAGGCCCTATTGTATAAAATAATTAAGTCAATAAATAATACAAAATAATAGTCAAATAATCGTATGCATAACCAGGAATTATGGGTATTGCATAAAATAATTAAATATTAAATAACAAATAAAAATAAAAATAATAAAGAGTTCAAAGATCTACTGTATACGTAATATGCATAATCAGAAAATAATAATGGGTATGTTATACGAGTATGAAACGACCGATTTGACGGCAACAATATAAGTCACGAATAATCCGGAAGAATTGGGTACAAAACGGGTATTAAGCGGTGGGATTTGGAGCTCAACCTGAGCATTTCCTGGGCCATTTTCATGACAAACGTTATGCAAAAAAAAAAAAAAGTTTTTAGTGCCACTAGCTCTCTTATTGTGTCCAGAAGAGAGAAAAAAAAGAGACAGCAAGTTACATTATTATAAATCCGATCGTAGCTCAACTAATAACAACAATGCACAGTACGTCACGTTATGAACGTTCTGCTCTTAACGAAACACACAAAACATGACTACACCCACAAGATTTGTATACTTTGAGTCGAAGATTATGTTTTATCTGCTTCATTAGAGAAGAAAACTGTAATCACGACACGTTGTGCTTCGACTCCCTATAGTACAACCAAATAACTTTGGCAATGATCCATCAGAGATTATAATGATGAAACTATTGGGAGAGAAAATTATTTATCACAAAGTAGTGTTGTCACTCTTGCATTACCAGTAATTCAGGTATCATGTTACAGGCTGAATAAAAATTAATGCTGGCAAAAGAAATGATCTGAATTAATTATTATCGGCCACATTTCCTACATTACATATGCTAAACATTGGTGTCAATGTTTGTGTTATAGTAATGATAATTATGTTTAAAATAATTAGCCTAAGTTCGTGCAGTGAATCTGTATTCAGATTAATTACAAGTAGTTATAATATAAAATTACCAATTAATTACAATGCAATTCATTATCAATTATAGTGAATTATAATTATTTCATGAAAATAATTCTGGAATTGCACAGGCTCCAGCTGACTAATCTTATTATTTTATTTGTTATGTTAGTTATTAATATAATTAGGTACATTAATCTAATTTAATTATTAATAGCATTAGGTACATTAATCTAATTTAATTATTAATAAATTACTGTACTAAAATTGATTGTAATTAATTACATTAATTTATAAAAACCATTCTGGAATTTCACAGGTTCTAGTTGACTAACCTTATTGGTACATTAATTATCACATTAATTATTATTAAGATATGATTGATTATAATTAATTGCATTAATTCATGGAAACAATTATTCTGGAATTTCACAGGCTCCAGCTGACTAACCTTATTAATCACTAATTAATTAATAATCATAATTACTCATTACATTAGTATATATATTAAATTAATTATTATAATTAACAAATGATTACATAAAATATAGTAATTAAATTAATTACAATTAACAAATGATTACATAAAATATAGTAATTAAATTAATTACAATTAACAAATGATTACATAAAATATGGTAATTAAATTAATTATAATCAATTACCAAGTACATTAATTCATGGAAACAATTCTGGGATTTCACTTCAGTTGACTAATCTTCAGGGTATTTTTATATGCCCTTGTAACAATCTATAGGCCATCCGTCCACTTTCAGCAATTAATACATTATTATTGCTCAAACATTGAAAGCGAGCATCGTCGTGACCTGTCCAAGTGTACATTGGTGATGAGGCAAACAGACTATAAATTAGAAAACGATGCTGAAGTTTTGCCATGGAATTCTTCCAGTTTTAAAAAGTGACAAATGTGTGAAAGGAGGATAATGCGACGCGCAAGAGAGAGAAAAAAAATATCTAAATAATTGGCAAAAACCATGGGACTGCATCTTGATTCTGAAAGTTGATTATGGTGCATGGGGGGGCAGGTTTGAACGACCTTCTCTGAACTTGCTGTGTTTGTACGTGGTCATGGCATACGTCGCTTCAACTGTGAGATTTAATCAATGCGCATTAATATCCTAACAATATTACAAAAAAATACTTGAACCTCAGTACAACACATTTCATATAGTTATTAGTGGGCGTAGTCAGAAAATTTTCCCATAAACAAAAATTGTAATCAATTATTGTCAGAGGTTGTCCTCATCTGTAATTTAAATGCTTCATTATTTAATTGCTTTTTATACGACGTTGTACCGGACTCACTTTCGCTTCCCCTCAAGTCCACGTCAAGTTATGCAAATGCAAACTTCCGCCACTTTACCTCACACGTCCACATTTTTATTAAAGGAATTTTCTTTTTTACTCCAGAATGCTCCTGTAACACAGCCGGTCTAGTGAGATAGAAAAAAATTAGGGCCGTTCAACCCTTCTGTAATTACTAGGACAAAATATTGGTAACCTTACAGAGCAAGAAACTCTCGAGGCAAATGTCCTTGTAAAATTGGGGGGAAAAAAAGAAACCAGATTATGTAGAAGTGGTCCATAAAAAATGTAGGTGATGGTTGCCCAGGTTTTTTAAAAAATTATGTAAGTTTGACCCCCCCTGTAGCAGGTTCTTCCAAAATTCTTGCAAGTCACACCGAGCAAACATGACACGTAAAAATGAGGTTTGTGTCATCCTTTCCCTCCGTCAACTTACATATTTTAACTGTAATCTACTAAATGTCAATAGCTGGAAGGCCATACGATAAGCAAACTATTGAGAACAAAAATATTGATGATCCGAACCAGTCTTGCCTACGAGCGAAGCTTGTCCCATTATTAACAGTAATAAACCAAATTTTAAATGTCAATATTTTTTTAAAAAATTAACAGCGTACTGGAAGAATAATATGTTGTCCGATAAGGTACGATGCAATTTTTTAATTCAGAAATATTCGATGCTGAAAAATAATTTTTAATAAGCGTACTGGAAAAAAAAAATCTCATTAGACACAATGCAATTTTTAAACACAGAAAAACAATTTTTAATAACAGCGTACTGGAAGAAAAATATATTAATCCCATAAGGTACAATGCAATTTTTTAATTCAGAAAATTTTTAGTGCATTTTTTAATAGCAGCGTACTGGAAGAAAAAAATTATCCCATAAGGCGTGATGCAATTTTTAAACGCTCGGTATGTAATCGGATTTGTCCTGAAAATTAAGTAATCATGTATTACACGGACATGTACATAATCAGGTACGCTTTCGAGCAAAAATGTTATCTCGTCGCTAATGCCATTAAGTAGTGATATCAAGGCTCTTTTGTTTGAATTGGTCAGGTCAGGCGAGGTTCACAGCTCTTTCCGAAGTCAGCTTTCCATGGTTTTGAATGGAGAACCTCGCCTCAACTGGATTCTGCACTTCCGCTTTTCTTTACTGCCGGAGAGCAATTTTCTTTTGAAGCAAGCAACAATCAGTACCAGCCCTGTAATGGCTCAGACTCAATTTTACACAATTTAGTACAGGTCCATTTTCACTTCATTTTTCGGGGCAGACATACCCACACGGCACATAATAATGGTTCCGGCGCATAATTGCTCCGTAACAGGCGCATCAAACCGCTAATCACACCAATTAGTTACAACATATTCTGCTTCCCCTTCATATCAATCATGCGCATTCCTTCAGTCAACGTGAAAGCCCCCCTTTTCGACGGAAGTGTGGGAATAGGGAAAGTGTAGGCGAGACGCGCGCACTGGACAAACCAGTTCAACCCCGCCTACTCAATTTTACATTATGCCACTGCCCCAAACACTTTAACTGGTTCCTTTTTGCCCATCACTTTGATCCTTGATTGTATTCATGACGAGGGGGGGAGAAGGTTGAAACGAGACAAAAAAAAGGGGGGGATAAAAAAACTGAAAGCACGGCACACTTTTACGGTTTGAGGGGGTAAGAGCGACTAAGGGGAAGTGCACACAAAAAAAATAATAGTCGACTCCACCTTTTTCCGGTTGCTTATGAAACATGCCTAGGTGATTTTCTCTCCCGAAAACTGGTCGGTTCCTGGTTCTTCTCTCGGTTTATTGAAGGACAAGGTTTCGTAACATCAGTCTTCGGGGGGGAAATCGAGTTTTAACGAACTCCGCCTTAATCACAGAGCAGCAATTAAATCAACCGAAACCATGCTATCTGAATAATTTATTAAATGTTATCAAAATTATGTGTACAAATAATAACAGAAAATTTGCACGAGAAGAGTTCAGGTGATTGTCATCAACTCTTATGCTAACTAATCTCCGAATCATAATTACATCCGGATGTAGCTCATAGTATAAAACGACGCATTTGAAAATAAATAAAAATCAGCAAATACTATAAAATCAGTTTTAATCGCACGGCAGCTCAAATCAACCGTAACGACCAACACACATTCTATCTGAATAATTTATTGAATATTATCAAAATAACAAGATGTGTCCAAATGTAACAGAAAATTCACACTCGAAGAGTTACAAAAAAAGATAAATTGCAGACGATTGGCATCATCACCTCTTCACACCAACTGAAGAACCTCTGAATGTTAATTGTAATTATATCATGACGGGAGCTCATTAACAGCATAAAATGAGCTGCGCTTTTTTTCAAATATAGAGGTACATTTAAAAAAATAAAAATCAGTACATTACTATCATTTGATAGCTCAGACTCATTGCTGTGTGTGTATAAAAAAAGGTTATAATGTATCTAGCCGTTTTTTTTAAATATACAGAAAGAGGTCTTTTAAAAATGATAGCATTATCTTATAACATTCAAAAATAACTGAAGCAAAATTCTTAGAACTTCAAAAGCCCATTTGGCCCACATGAACACACTGTCGGCTTCAAAATGCACTTGTCCGTAACCCGTGATGAACCAAATTGGACTCTACAAGTATTACTTCTTTTTTTGTCCTGTACTTGTATCATTATGAAAATAAAAAAAGGCACTGAGATCTTCAAGCTATCCTGAGAGGTTGCAAAGTCAGTGAACATCCAACTTCAAAAGCATGACTGCGAACCCCGCCACTTTGAAGTCTTTCAGACATCTGAATATCCACACTTTGTCTTGTGGCACACACACAAACTCGATCCATCTTCACAGGAAGTGAAGCTGGTTCGCCAGGAGCTCTGACGGCTGCTTCCGTATGCTCTGGCCCACCAGGTATGCCAACTTGTGTGCGTACTGTAAAGACGGAAAGACAGTTGAGTACATAGTTTCAATGTTCAACGAAAATACGTGCGCTTCGTAAGAGTTCACCAGCATCACACTTGTACAACCAAAAATACCTAATGTTATTCAAATATGCACTTGACGACATCATTGTGTGCCACTGTTAGAAAAATCAAGACCGACGGAAGTATCTGCTCAGAATGAATTTATCGTCAACCCGGAAAATGAGCTGTATTTGGACGCAGGCATTTGTCCGCTCAAATGACCGTCAGGCGCAATTTACATCATCATCGCAGACACTAAGACATGTGAGTACAAGTTACGAGTGGCTTTCGAGCCCCTGCAGCGGTAAGAACATTAAAATTTTCGCACCCAATATTAAACCCTGCAACTTGTTTGTTTCATATTTTTTACGTAGCGCGTCACAGCAACACAATTAGAAGGTTACGGCGCACACCTTACTTTTGAAATGAGAAAATACTGAATATGAATGTCGTCTGTTCCATACAATAAATACGGGGAATAAGGGTTGGGCAAAATCCCTTTGGAAAGTTTTACAACTTTCTTCATATTGCATGTACCGTAAATGGCAATACTTGAACTTGTACCCGTCCTTCTAAAGTGAAACCGGGATGTACAGTATATTCATCATCGTATGTCTCACCTGACACGGAGCAGGCACACGTACTGTGCCTGGCCAGTTGTAGTACATGTGTGTCATCTTGTACGCAAGTCGCTGGTGATGGTCAGGCAGCATCTGATGTGTGTCGAACAGGACGACGTAGTGAGTTGGTGACACTGTTCCCTGCAAAAAAAAACACACACACACAAATATTAATAATAGTATGACCATAACAAGCAGCTGTGAACGGTACCCACCTCACGTACGTGCTGCGACACAAGGAAGAAGTCATAATACTTCTTGCTCGTGATGGTGTTGTCCATCACGGTTCCAGGTGGAGGATTGTCAAAATCCTTGCCCTATTGACAAACACATGTATCAACAAATTGCTTAGGAAGAGAAGCACCAAACTGTTGACAAAAATGGGTGGAAATTATTTGTGTCTTCACTGGATATTTGAGAAAACGTGCTTCGTTGCAATGAAACATTTTCCTTAGATTCATACAACTGGCCGCTAACGAAAGTATCTGCTCAGAGTGAAATTATCTTCAACCTGGCAAGTGAGCTTTTTGGACGCAGGCATTTGTCCACTCAAAATGCAGTCAGGCGCAATTTACATCATCATTGCAAGTTCAAGTTTGGTGTCTGTTAAATACTCCAGGAATAAACATACCTGCTTCAAGTACAGCCTCGTGTTGATACGCTTCTGCACCACCACGAAGGAGAACTTCGGATGGTGGTCTCCACAAACCAACTTGATCGACGCATGAAGCTGCTGTATCTCATGAGCCACAAGTACGTCAAATTGCCCCTCGCTGACCCCGTCCCGGTAAACAATAATACGGTCGGGATAACACGAGTTCACCTAACAAAAGACACGATGGCATCAAATACGACGGAGAAAACGATTGCATTATAAGTATAGCTTCAACAATTTCATGCACATTTTTATCCCAACTTTATACAACTGAACGCTTTGTTTATCCGCATAATACATGTTATTTGAAGTTGGTTACGACACATGCAGGATACATTGTCTGAGTGTAAGTCCCTAAAAATAAGGAAACATACCTCGTGATATTTACGCAGTGCTTGCATCATACACCGCTTCAAAGCATCAATGATCTCATGCCCAGGCTCCTGGAACGCCACGGTTGAGAACCACTGGGTGAGCGTGTTGTTCACCGCGGCCACAAATCCCATCACGCTCTTCTTGTTCTTCGCAATACCCTCATGGTAGACATCAATGCCGATCACCAGAGCGTTTTTCTGTCACAACGAGAATATTCATTAAAACACAACTTAATTAAAATCGAATCGCATTGCAGCAATGAAGGAGTCTTACAACAGGCATATCCACGGCCCACAGAGCGCCTCCCAGCTTGCAGTTAATCTGCAACGCAATCTTTTGCGTCACGGCCCTCAGCTTCCGTTCTTGACTCAAGGTCCGAGACACAATGACCTGCGATGGAACAGGCTTGTCCGCACCGCACAACTTCTTAATGGCAGAGTAGAGATCGTCTCTGGACGTTGGCATGATTATGGTGGCAAACTGCAAGTTTTCGTTGATGCAATCGGACAAGCTGCGGATAAATTCCCCCACTTGGGGACGCTGGGACAGCATCACATCCCTAGGAGGGGCTATCCTGATTCCCATCTGCTTCGATACCTAAAAATAATAAAAAACCATTTAAGATTCGGCGCAGACAACTTCTAAGAAAAGTCCACCTCAATTTCCGAAGTACATTGCATTACTAGATATAAAAACTCACCTGCAGAATAGTGGCTGTGAAGTCTTTGGCCTGGCGCTGGTTTGTACCGCTGTAAATCAGCACCCAATTGCGCAACTCAACCTACAGAACGAAACCAAACCTCAGGTTAATATAACGCTTAAACTGCCGCAATCCTTGCAGATTATATTGAGACACTGAATAAACGAGAGGAAGGTAAACAGGGCAATAACTTAGTAATTTGGAATAATTTTAAAAATTAATGTAATTTGGCAACCAAAAAACGCATTCTCAATCTGTAGCTTCCACCTGCCGTAAGAGATGAAAACATCCCCCCGGATGATCAGGCGTTGAGCCTAATTACTGTGCGCCCAGGCCCTGTGCAATCAGTCCATATCTTAATGATCCAAAAGGCTGTGCACCTCGAAACCTCGGCAAAACATTACTCAAAAACGAAACACAGAACAAGATGTAAACCCCCAAAAAAGAGAATGGTTGGGATGCAAAATAAATTGTAACTGACTGGCTGCAAGATGTGGCCTCGGACAAGCATGTTCCCCCAGTCTGCATTGTGGTTCCTGATGTCATTTCCCCTTCCGACGATGATCCTCTCCGAAGGCAGGATACGAGCTTCCAGAGCTACAGTAGCATTGTCCAAGCTGAGCCCCCAGTTGGCCAGGACATCCTTCGCCTCCTGGCAGTCTGTTAAAACGCAACAAAACGGTTAAGTAAAAAGCACTCGCCAGCTAAGAACAGGTTTTACCCTCAACGTTCTTCAGAAACTTTTGCAGCGCAATTTGTCTCTGCAAGGGCGTCAGCTTGGTATGCTTATTAATATCTTTCATCAAATTATAGTTGGATCTTTGGTCATCTGTCAGCCCACTCATGTAACAGAGCTCCGGCACGAGGCAGACGAGCTGCGTGGTCATCTCCTTCCCACGCTCCTTCTTCTTCAGGTTGTTCATGAGCATGGGCTGAGTCTTGTGTCGGATATCCAGGTTGTACGCACTTTTGTAGTAGTCCACATACGACATCTAGGAAGATAGGCTGTTGTTAATAATTTTTCCCAAACAAAACTTCATTCTACAGTAAACCGAAGAACTCACCTTCGTGCCGTCACTCCGCTCGAAAGTATCGGTCGGGTTCGAGTCCCAGTCGATATCATCTACTCGGTACATTTTGTTGTTGTACCGAGTGAGTACGTGAGCACCGATCATCGCTTTCACAATCTCGTCCTTAAAGCTTCCTCTATGGTGTTGCATAATTTCACTCCTGCATAGCACATTACATACATTAACAACGACTCGTCACATCCCGACAGCAATGAACCAATGACAATGTTCATAGCATCAATTGAACCATGCCAGAAGCATCGCTAACTTACATGACATCATGCACAG
Organism: Catajapyx aquilonaris; assembly: GCA_000934665.2. Classification (NCBI taxonomy): domain Eukaryota; kingdom Metazoa; phylum Arthropoda; class Diplura; order Dicellurata; family Japygidae; genus Catajapyx; species Catajapyx aquilonaris. The sequence goes on from JYFJ02002656.1 coordinate 43,293, forward strand.
TCTGCGTGCGCAGTACTTTATGCGACACATCGCAGCACAGCATCAGCCCACCCTCGTATTCGTGGACAGCTGTGACGTAACCTGGCCACACTTCCAGTCTTTAAAGAGAATCAAAATTATCCGATGAGCATCATAGTCGAAATCTACTGTAACGCAAACGTAAAATACTGACTTGTGTTGCGGAATCTGCGACCCATTCGCTGGATTGTAGTAGTTCCTCATTCCGACTTTGACCAGGTTCAACTTGGACATAATCTTGTTCATGAGCACGTTGTAAAAATGGATTCCGTATTCACTGTTCTTGTGCTTCAGAGTCAGCCTCAGTTGTACTGCGACCTGGTCTACAGGGTGGGTCGATGTTAAGTACGTGACCTTCTCAGGCAACTCGTACGGCAGGTAGAGTTTGGCACCATCGAAATTCCGGGTCGGTCCCAGAAACTCTGATTGTTCTCTCAACAACAAGAAGCGCATGTTCTTCGAATCCACAACAGGATCGAAGGTCACCTCGTACTCATACATCCCCTTTCCTTCAGCAACTTTGAGATATATGTAGTTGGCCGTTGCATTCACTCTGTAAGCATACGGGTTAAGGTCACAAGATCAATGGAAGGGTAACGCAGTGCAACTCACTTTTGTCCGGAAGTCCCTCTGCGATTTGCAGGAGGCGGATGCGGCTTTTCCAGCGACATTCTGGACAAATCTTCCGTGATGCTTCCGGATGATGTAGGTTGGCGTGTACTGTCGAGAAAGCCGTACATTACAGCATCCCATAATATTTTGATGATCGGTTAGGACTCACCTCCCGCTTACTACTGACGCTGCGGCTACCACGCCTGCGATAACTGCTTTCCCGCGGCCACTGGGACCTGAAGAAATCATGCTTCCTGAGATCTTAGATGACGTAGACCCAGGTGGCGCCACGAATCCTCCGACGGCTCCTCCGACATCACCTCGAGGACCTCGAACAGGTTCGGACGACCCTGCCTGAATCAGAGCCTGCAGCAAGGCAGCCCTTCCAGCCGGCCTGGCAGGTGAAGCTCTAGGCGGTTCCACTGCCACCGCAGGCTGTGATGGTGTCGGCACCTTGAATCGAGATCATTAATAATTTCGGTTCAATAAGCGTGGCAAAAATGGGAAAGATGCTGACAACATCTGCCACATAAAATTTTATCTTCAGTCGTAATGTCCTGACATTTTTGACTTTACAGACTGGAAAAGGAATGACGTTGATACATACATGGCTTTGGTCAGCCTGTGCTGGTCCCGGCCTTCTTGCCCTCTCCTCCTGCTCCTTCAAGGCTTGCAGCAAGGCAGCTCCTCGGCCGCCACGACCAGCCATCTCTCGCTCCAACTATTCTCTACAAATGCAATAAAGATAAATCAGCATTCTTGGGCCAGTCTAATCAGCAAATGCCACGAAACACGTTACAAGGTTTTTGTTTTGTTTACCAGCCTGGTTTTGTAATTGAGGTCAGAGTAAAGATAAGTTCATACCAGCAAAAACTCAGATAATACAAGACTATAGGCCAGGCCATTTAGACCCAATTTTCTTGGGGCTTAGGCCAATTTTAATAATACAAGTTGAAGCATGATTTCAATGTGCACGAATTGGTGCAAAAAATAATTCCATATCAACTGTTTTACAACGTTTCATTATATGCGGATGTTAAGGTGGTTGGGTAGTGAATCAAATCAGAGCCTGTAAAATACATTCCACAAGTTGAACTGGAAATTCGGAACAAGGGCTCCCTACATACACGCCTACTTATAATGTCGGAAACTGCACTGATTTTTAGGTATACACTGCAAAATATATATGGTTCAGGGAGCTGCCAGCCGGCTTGCCAACCTTGATTAGCTTGTGGCCGTTATGTTTGACATCATCTAAAAAGGCCTTAGTATGGCCTTTGCATCACGAAATGGACACTAAATTGAACGTACGAACCGAATACAACAAATATGTCCAAGGCCAAAGTCATACTTTAACAATATTCGACATTATTAGCATCGCTTTGCGGCACGTCTTTGTGCCTAGGCTGGTAGTGAGGTCCGGCAACAGCGCAACCCCTTACAAAATGGCGGCCCCCGTCCTAAGCCGGACAGGTCATTTTACAAAGCAAAGTCTCCCTGCAAGAGCAAGGAAGGCGACCAAGGCGAGGTGGGACCCAGGAAACGTTGCCCAAAAACCTCGTCATCCCTTTCTGATGGCAACAAGTGCGTCATGGAGGGTTTCCGGATTATTAACATTCGGGGTGTTGTCAGTGACGGCATATGGTGTAGATTGTGCGAACGAAGCCTGTGTTTTCATGACATAGAGAGGGACAACTCACGGGGTCTGGCTGCGATTTGGACAGTTCGCTGGACAGTTCCTGGACTTGCAGGAAGTGCACACTTCAAGAACACACGTGGAACGTGGGCCAAGGGATGCGATATTGATACAGCACCCCTTCCACCGGCGGGGCGTTGCTGCTTCGTACATCCTGCTACCGCACTACGTCCAGTTAATTGATAATTACTGCTGAACGGAGCCGGTAACATTGCGATTTTCTGCGACTAATTAACTCTACACAGCTCAAGCTTTCAAGGCCCATTCACACAGGCCGTCGATGGTTTTGGACCAATCAGCGGGGGCCCTCACGGTAATCATGACGCGTTATTTACGTGAGGGCCCATTCTGATTGGTCCGCGGCGTCGACGAGACCAAAAACCAAAACCGTCGACGGCCTGTGTGAATGGGCCTTCAAGAGAATAGTATTTTGTACACATGTTAGGATTTTAAAGTAAGATTTTTGGCCTTTCTTTGCTGTTTCTTGCCATTTTCCCATTAGGCCAATGATAAAATTAGCTATCTTTAGGTGTCGGTGGTTCAATAAATTGAACGGTAAGTACCCTTTTTCACGGGTTTATTTTTAAAGAGCACACTTTTTTTCTGTAAATCGTGCAACTTTCATGAACTTCTTAGGATGGGGCCATGACTACCTAACCACCTTAGAGGCCAGTTTCAAAATTACCTCTGAAAACAACAAAATACAATTAAAAACGTAAGCACATCATTGCGAGTCCAAACATGCTTCAGCTTTTATACTATTTTTATTTTTATTTATTTTTATTTTCAGACTAAGATACCATTAAGGCCATTTCACAAAAAAAAAAAAAAAATCGCGCGGCAAACGGCGCGCGTTGCGGCATATTTATTATTTATATTTATTATTACCAATAATTAATAATAATTGGCGGGGCACGCGTTTGCCGCTGCCACATAATCTTTTTGTGTTTTGGCCTTTATGCTCTATTTATTATTGACTACTCATTTGTTACTATTGCATCATTAATTTAATATTACTACTTTAAAATAGTTTATAATAAGGGCGACACGGTGGCCGAGTGGTTACCGCCGCAGTCTTCCACCTCTAAGGTCCCGAGTTCGATCCCCGGGTCGGACGGAGGATGCTTAAGTGGATAGAGTTTCGATGGGTTCTCTCTGTGTTCGCGTGGGTTTTCTCGGGGTTCTCCCGTTTCCTCCCACAATAAAAATCCATCACATTACAGGCAAATGATTAAAGTCGGTTATTCAAAAGATGATCCCCTAAGAGGCCCAAGGGGCCTATCACGGGGTATCCATTATTATTATTATTATTATTATTATTATTATTATTATTATTATTATTATTATTATTCATTTATTTATTAATTAAAAGTGTGGCGTAGCAGCAGCACTGAGCTGCCATTATTTGAAGCAGCCCAGTCGCTTACCGCCTACCTGAACAGTTTCCTTTCCCTGGTTGTTTCCACACACTGATCAGCTTCAGCAGCAAAAAATCAAGCATGTGAGAATACCAGGAGTCATTGAAATGCTAAGAAAAAATCAGCACAATTACTCATTGCAGGTCGTTATCATTATAAAATGTGCATAACGTTCTTTAAAAATGCTCAGCATTACTTTTAAAAAAAACTGCAGTTTCAATTGCACATGGCCACTTATTATGACCAACAATCACTGGAAGAAAATGATTCTTTCCCTTCCCAAAAATAATTAGTTCCATGCTTTTTGGACCCTGCCACACTAGGCCTAGCCCCCTCCTTCTTGTGGTCCTTCCCCTATCCATCCCTACGTGTTTCTCCCTGGCCCCATGGGCAGCCCAACCAACCTGCCAAAATGCGTCTCTGTGCCTGCGTCTCTCTCATCACCACCAGAGAGGACCCAGGGGTATCAAGGCAAGGGTAAAGAGAGTCACACCACAGCATGGAACAAAAGGAAAATGGAATAAAAATGGCCTCTGGATTTTGGGCGTCAAAAAATAGTGACGTCACACTTCCGCCGCCCCAAGGAATGTGGTGACGTCACAAACACAAATCTCACAACGCAGCTGTTACACACAAAAAAATAACAGGTTGGTGCAAATAATCAGCTTTTGATTGTTTTAAAGGTAAGCTGCTATCGATAACGGATTTGTGGCGCATGCGCAATGGGAGCGGGAAAAAAGTTGTTGGAAATAATGAGGAAATTGGTGGGATTTTTTTTTTTTTTACGTTGGAAATATGAGGGGGGAAAATATTTACCTTAATTGCATTTAGGTTGGAAATGTCAAGAATTTTTTTTTTTCTGCACAGTTTGGTTGGAAATATGATTAATTGTGCAAATTTTAGATTGGAAATTAGACGTAATTAAGGTTTGAAAATGTGAGGACGAATTAACTTAATTGCATTTATGTTGAAAATGTCAGGATTTTTTTTTTGCAGAGTTTGGTTGGAAATTTGAGGAAATATTAATTTTGCAAATTGAGATTGGAAATTGGAAGTAATTTGGGTTGAAAATGTGAGGAAAAATTACCACCTTTAATTGCATTTGTTGAAAATGTCAAGAATAATGTTTTTCGCACCGTTTGGTTGGAAATAAGCGGAAATATTAATTTTGCAAATTGAGATTGGAAATTGGAAGTAATTTGGGTTGAAAATGTGAGGAAAAATTACCACCTTTAATTGCATTTAAGTTGAAAATGTCAAGAATAATGGTTTTCCAAAGTGTGGTTGGAAATTTGAGGAAATATTAATTTTGCAAATTGAGATTGGAAATTGGGAAGTAATTAGGGTTGAAAATGTGAGGAAAAATTAGGTAATTATTTTTTCCTCACATTTTCAACCCAAATTACTTCCCAATTTCCAATCTCAATTAGCAAAGTTTTCCTGACATTTGTTGAAAATGTCAAGAATAATGTTTTTCGCAAAGTTTGGTTGGAAATATGAGGAAATGAAGACTGGTTGGAAATATGAGGAAATATTAACTTTGCAAATTGAGATTGGAAATTGGGAAGTAATTTGGGTTGAAAATTGAGAGGAAAAATTACCATCTTAATTGCATTTAAGTTGAAAATGTCAAGAATAATGTTTTTCGCACAGTTTGGTTGGAAATATGAGGAAATTATTAATTTTGCATATTTAGATTGGAAATTATTTAAGTAATTAGGGTTGAAAATGTGAGGAAAAATTCGTCTTTTTACGCACTTTTGTTGGGAATTAGATGTCATTAGAGCTGGAAATGCAAGAAGCAAAATTCATTTTTTGCCCAGTTTAGTTGGAAATATGAGGAAATTATATTTGGAAATGTGATGGAAAAATTTAAGTTTTTCACATTTAAAAGTTGGAAAAGTTGATTAAATTGGGGTTGGACATAGGTATAATTTCCGCACATTTAGGTTTCTATAATACGAGAAAATATCACTGTTGACGCTTGAATGAACAATTGAGAGGCAATTAAATATTCGATATGGCAAAGAATGGTGTGATACCTAGACAAATTGTTTCATGGTAAATACCTTCCGAATGACAACCAGAGTGTTAAGTGTATTGATTCACTTTTTATTACAATACAGGATAATTCTTTTTAGTGACATAACCACAATTTCTGAACCCTGCTTTTTTTTACTTGGCGGCCTTGCCCTTCCCTCCCTTTCCGGATGAGGGTGCTGCTGCGGTTGTGGCTGCAGCTGCAGGCTTGGCGGACGCGACCTTCTTGGGGCCTGGAGGCTTCTTGTGCTTGGCCGCCTTGCTCTGGGCCTTCAGGACCTTCACCACAATCTTCTGCTCCTCAATCAGGAAAGCACGGAGGATCCTAAAGAAAGGGGGTTTTCCCATAATCACAACACGGACAATTTATGGTGAAGTCGACTTACTTCTCCCTGACACACTAGTGGCAGAGGACACCGCCATAGGGCCGCTTGACGGTCTTCAGGCGGAGGCTCAACCTGGACTTCTCAAAGTTGCGGGCTGGCCTGATGCCCTTCAGCTTGGTCTTGCACTGGCCGCATTTGGGCACACGCTTCAGCTTCTTCTGGTGGGCATATCAGGTGGCCACCAGGGGCCTTGAGGCGACAAAGAGTCCGTCTCGATGGACGAGATTCCTCGCTCAAGAGGGCTCACGCCTGAGAAACTTTTACGTTGATACCAGTCTTAACATTATGTATGAAAAATAAATTATTAATTTTGTCACATAAATAATTCTCAAAACCGCGACACTTGTGCTCAAATATGTCAGTTGAGGCTGAGATCTATTTTTTTTTTTAATTATTTTCAAAGCACACAAACAATTCAAAACAATAAATGAGGCACTTCCACACTTTGTCTTGTGGCACACACAAACTCGATGCATCTTCACAGAAAGTGAAGCTGGTTTGCCAGGAGCTCTGACGGCTGCTTCCGTATGCTCTGGCCCACCAGGTATGCCAACTTGTGTGCGTACTGTAAAGACGGAAAGACAGTTGAGTACATAGTTTCAATGTTCAACGAAAATATGTGCGCTTCATAATAGTTCAACAGCATCACACTTGTACAACCAAAAATACCCAATGTTATTCAAATATGCACTTGACGACATCACTGTGTGCCACTGTTAGAAAAATCAAGACTGACGGAAGTATCTGCTCAGAATGAATTTATCGTCAACCCGGAAAATGAGCTGTATTTGGACGCAGGCATTTGTCCGCTCAAATTACCGTCAGGCGCAATTTACATCATCATCGCAGACACTAAGACTCCTGAGTACAAGTTACGAGTGGCTTTCGAGCCCCTGCAGCGGTAAGAACATTAAAATTTTCGCACACAATATTACACGCTGCAACTTGTTTGTTTCATATTTTTTATGTAGCACGTCGCAGCAACACAATTGTAAGGTTACGGCGCACACCTTACTTTTGAATTGAGAAAATACTGAATATGAATGTCGTCTGTTCCATACAATAAATACGGGGAATAAGGGTTGGGAAAAATCCCTTTGGAAAGTTTTACAACTTTCTTCAAATTGCATGTACCGTAAATGGCAATACTTGAACTTGTACCCGTCCTTCTAAAGTGAAACCGGGATGTACAGTATATTCATCAGCGTATGTCTCACCTGACATGGAGCAGGCACACGTACTGTGCCTGGCCAGTTGTAGTACAAGTGTGTCATTTTGTATGCAAGTCGCTGGTGATGGTCAGGCCGCATCGGATGCGTGTCGAACAGTATGACGTAGTGAGTCGGTGATACTGTTCCCTGCAAAAAAAACACACACACACACACACAAATATTAATCATAGTATGGCCATAACAAGCAGCTGTGAACGTTACTCACCTCACATACGTGCTGCGACACAAGGAAGAAGTCATTATACTTCTTGCTCGTGATGGTGTTGTCCATCACGGTTCCAGGAGGAGGGTTGTCAAATTCATTGCCCTATTGACAAACACATGTATCAACGAATTGCTTAGGAAGTTGACGAAAATTGGTGGAATTTATTTGTGTCTATGCAAGTTTCACCGGATATTTGAGAAAATGTGCCTCATTGCAATGAAACATTTTCCTTAGATTCATGCAACTGGCCGTTAACGAAAGTATCTGCTCAGAGCGAAATTATCTTCAACCTGGCAAGTGAGCTTTATTTGGACGCAGGCATTTGTCCACTCACATGCAGTCAGGCGCAATTTACATCATCATTGCAAGTACAAGTTTGGTGTCAGTTAAATACCACACACTATACCAAACTTACAAGTGAAAATACTCCAGGAATAAACATACCTGCTTCAAGTACAGCCTCGTGTTGATACGCTTCTGCACCACCACGAAGGAGAACTTCGGATGGTGGTCTCCGCAAACCAACTTAATTGACGCGTGCAGCTGCTGTATCTCATGCGCCACAAGCACGTCAAATTGCCCCTCGCTGACCCCATCACGATACACAATTATGCGATCGGGATAGCAGTGATTTACCTACGAAAAGACAAGAAGGCATCAAATATGACGGAGAAAACAATTGCATCATAAGTAGAGCTTCAACAATTTCACGCACATTTTTATCCCAATTTTATACAACCGACCGCTTCCGTTTATCTGCATAATTAGGGGGCACGGCAGTGCCCCCGCCAAGTTCTCGCCGCACTGCCGGACCACCTTTACCCGACACAACTCACGTCATTTTGACCCCCTCGAATCTTCGCACTGGTGAACACACGTCGCTTCAAAAATTTCATTTGGGTAGATAAAAATCGATTAAAAATAATACCCCCTTAATTCCATGTTCATATCTCTTTTCATTTCCGACTTACAAAATCCTAAAAACTCCCAAAACGGCCAAAATATGACACTCACTCACTGACTCACTCACTCACTGACTGATCATCAAAATTATACGGTACTTCCCGTGGGCCTAGGATGCTGAAATTTGGTGTGCTGGTAGAGCTTGTCAAACAAACGTCAGAATAAATCTGAAAACGGCACTTTTTTGAGTCTAAATGCTCAAAAAAAATTATTTTCACGAAGTCCGCTGCTGCTGACCAGATGCGGCATTTTTAAGACGGATTACTTTTTTACTTTGAATTTCCAGTTATGCTGGTGCTCCTCCTGCCCTCCCCACGTTATCATCTCCTCACTTCCTCCCCCCTCCTGCATACCGCTAGCCAACGACGTAGCCAGCCCCCCCCCCCCCCCCCNCCCCCCTCCCTCCCCCCGAAATCTTGTGGATTAAAAAAAATCATGTCAAGGAAATTACTAATTCATGATTTGGGGGTGGGGGGAAGTGCTACCAATTTCATCTAATACACACCCATTCAAATCTCCCATATTCACCTAAGCTTGAACCTGAAAAAATTTCGCCTGCGGCGGACCTCCCCCCGAACTGGATTCCTGGCTACGTCACTGCCGCTAGCTATCTGACTGAAGCTGCGATTGCATTTCATACAAATACAAATATTTCATACAAATACAACTACAAATAGGCCTACCTAAATACCCCAAATACAAAATAATACAAATACAAAATTCGAGGTCATCAACAGCCTATGTATGTACAGGGAACAATTCCCAATTTGTGTGGCGTATGCCATTACCATACAGAGGACAGAGCCAAGGCATGAGTCTCACTAATGGACTCATCGACATGGGTTCCTCTGTCTTCTCGTGGCTCTTTCCAGAGTTAAAAGTATCAATGGAGTGCATCTCATCAATGCCTCCTTTACTAACACCAAGGCTCAAGAGTCAGCTATTCTGGAGTACGATAGATTGAGATCTGTTTACCGACCAGACTTATCCATACTCAAAAGGGCTAATAAGGCATCGACAGAAGTGGTTAAGGATCGCGAATGGGCTATGTGATCAGGTGTAGCTGATGTCCAATTCGCACAACCAGAACAGAAAAAAGGAAGCGTAATATGAGAAAGCAGAAGAAAATCTATTCAGAGGAAAAGATAGAGTTTTACATACTTTCGTATATAACCTACACACTTTGCTCTAAGTTATTAATTACCTTATTTGGAATATTTAACGGATCATTGCTTCCACGCCCAACCGTAGGGGGCTCCCCAAGCTTTCTTATAATTATCCTACACTCCTGCCTACAAAAAGAGGTGAGATCCCACCAAAAACC